>PITA01011227.1:0-38757 GCA_004023965.1 Spilogale gracilis | reverse complement strand
GTTAGAAAGGGGAACCCTCTTACACTGTTGGTAGGAATGCAAGCTGGTGCAGCCGCTTTGGAAAACAGTGTGGAGATTCCTTAAAAAATTAAAAATAGAGCTACCGTATGACCCTGCAATCGCACCACTGGGTATTTACCCCAAAGATAGAGATGTAGTGAAATTTCTAGGACCATATGTACCCCGATGTTCATTGCAGCAAAGGCCACAATAGCCAAGCTGTGGAAAGAGCCAAGGTGCCCTTCAACAGGTGAATGGATAAAGAAGATGTGGTACAGGGGTGCCTGGGTGGCTCAGTTGGTTAAGCGACTGCCTTTGGCTTAGGTCATGATCCCAGAGACCTGGGATCGAGTCCCGCATCGGGCTCCCTGCTCGGCGGGAAGCCTGCTTCTCCCTCTCTCACTTCCCTTGCTTGTGTTCTCTCTCTGGCTGTGTTTCTATCTGTCAAATAAATAAAATCTTAAAAAAAAAAAGAATAAATTATAAAATAAAATTAAAAAAAGATGTGGTACATATATACAATAGAATACTATACCTCCATCAGAAAGGATGAATATCCAACTTTTGTAGCAACATGGACTGGATTGGAAGAGATTATGCTGAGTGAAATAAGCCAAGTAGAGAAAGTCAAGTATCATGTGGTTTCACTTACTTGCAGTGCATAAGGGGTAATATAGAGGACAGTAGGAGAAGGAAAGGAAATGGGAAGCAGGGTAATTCAGAGAGAGAAACGAAACATGAGAGACTTTGGACTCAGAAACAAACGGAGGGTCTGGGAGGGAGGGGTGGGGGGATGGGAGAGCCTGGTGGTGGGTGCTGAGGGCATGTATTGCATGGAGCACTGGGTGTGGGGCATAAACAATGAATCTTGGAACACTGAAAAAATAAAATTAAATTTAAAAAATCATATGAGTATCTCATTATATACCTACATGATTGGCAAAATTTAGTCTGATAATTACAACTGCAGAAAGCATTTAGCAATGAGGTCACTCACTACTCATCCACTGCAGGCCGGAGTGTGAATATTTCAAAGCACTTTGGCAAAAGTTCATTACCAAGTAAAGTCAAATATGTACATGCTTTAACAACCCAATACTTTGACCCTCGGATATAAATCCTAAAGAAGCTTTCCCAAAAATATGTCAGAAGAAATGTAGGGAATAATCAGAGCAGCAATATTGGTTAACAGTCAAATGCCCACTAACACTAGAATACATACAATTACAACAAAATACTGTATAGCCTCAAGAAGGAATGGACAACTTCACTCATCAACAAAGAAGAATCGCAAAACACAATGTTGAAGCAAAAGATGCCAAACAGAAATGACTGCATACAGTAGATTCTGATGTCTATACAGTTGTTTTTTTAAAGATAAAACTATCTTATTTGGGGATGGATACATAACTAGTAACACTATAAAGTAAAACAAGTGACTAATTTTCACAAAACAGTAGGATAATGGATACCTCTGCTGGATAGAGGGGGTTGCAATTGGGGAAGTGCACCAATTTTCATTCTTGACCTCGTTGCTAGTCATTTGGGTCTCAACTCATTATTATTCTTCAGCATGTACTTGCATGGTTTTTTGACTCATTTATGTATATGATACATTTCAAAATAATAAAATAAAGTTAACCTAAATTAATAAACCTAAAATAAAATTAAACTAACCTATGTACACCTTCTTTTTCACACACACACACATATATATATATATATATATACTTTCTTTATAATCAGAGATAATGTGGTGAGTTCAAGGTTTCATGTGTCCTTATTCATCCATTCATTTATTCCAAAGGCATTTGTAACATATTTACTGTGTGCTAGGCATTACACTGAAGGCCAGAATTATAGATATTAATTTATTATTAGGGAGTTTTAAATAACAAAAATAGTAATAATTGATGCTAATATTATAACAACTGACATTTAACAGCTTACAATTTGTATTAAACATTTCACATAGATGACTTGATTTAATCCTTTGACATTATTGAGTATGGACTACTATTTCCCTGATTTTAAAACTGAGGAAGTGGCACAGCAATGTTGAACAACTTGCCCAAGCTGGCAGAGCTCAGAAAAGACAGAGCCAAGATCTGCTCTTAACAAATGTTAAGTTTTTCTGCTCAACTTTCAGTCCCTTTTCTCCAGGTGACAACACTCTGTTTTCCTTTGGGGAGGCTCTCCCCTTCTCACATTTGGTCCTGTGGGTCAATTGGAGCTAACTCTCTGGTCCTGGGTTGAAGGACTGAGGACATGACCATTTATTCTATTCTAGCCTCCTGGATGCAGTAGTTGGTTTAGGCATGAGCCTAAAGAGAGAGAATTTAGAGACTGAGTTCTGAAGTCTTGATTTAAACCCCTGGATCCAGCCATACCTGAAGTTTGCCCCAATGTCTGGTCTTTTCAGTTACATGAGCCTCAAGTTGGATTTCTAATACTTGCAAAATGGAGTCCTAGTGGGGCTGTGGGTTAAGCCTCTGCCTTCAGCTCAGGTCATGATCTCAGGGTCCTGGGATCAAGGCCTACATCAGGCTCTCTGCTCGGCAGGGAGCCTGCTTCCTCCTCTCTCTCTGCCTGCCTTTCTGCCTACATGTGATCTCTCTCTCTGTCAAATAAATAAATAAAATCTTTTTAATAAAAAAAGGAGTCCTAGCTAATACAAGGATACATAAAAATAATTAAATAACTACTGTACCAGCTAGGTGATGAAGGCTAAGTGATGAAGACTAAAATTAATGTGGGTGTTTAGAATGCTCTTAAACATACTTAGGATACATCTAGGTGAGGTATTTTTTTATTTCTTCCCGTGTCCCATCCTAGGTCTGACGCAAATCTGAGAGAAGATAAATTAACACTGAGAGAGAAAGTCATGGATTACCTTGATGCTTCCACAGTCCAAGCCAGCCATCCTTAACAGGGGAGATGGGGAATGAGGTGTGGGTATAGCCAATGTCATGAAAGATTATCACAAAAGACCAGATCTCAGGGATGACAATCACAACAAGAGTAATTTAGGTTCTGAGATACATTTCATCACAGGTTTACGAAGCCCTTGACAGCAAAATTAAATCTGACATCATTCTTGGGGTTGACAAACACTGTTGCAGTGTCCCGATCGAGTGAGCTCAGATACTTGAGGGCTCTCTCTCCCTGAGGGCTAGCGTCACCTTCTTCCCTTCTGCTAATGGTACCTCAGTCACCCCCGAAAGTGACTGAGCCTCTAGAAGACCCTTGTCATGACAGACTAATGCAACCCTTGGAGAAAATGGAGCTACTTACAGCAGTTCAATCAAGCCATGGGCTCAGATCCATCCTTGGGTTTAACTCCCTGTCATTTCCTCTTCCTCCTCCTCCCCAACCAGCTTCACAAAGAACTTTACCCTCCCACCTTCCATCTTAAGAGCAGACTTCTGAATCAGCATGTTAAGTCAATTAGACCAGTACCATCCTCTTAAAGGAATAAAATCTGACATTAAGGTCATCACACACACAAAAAAAAATCATATATTTTTCTCTCTGTGGGTGAGGACAATTCGTCACTTTCAGGCAGCAGAGGTATAAAAGCATTATCATTCAGGACAGATGCCAGCAGTATGTAAATAACCACAATGTTTAGCACCCTGGCCCATGGTCAGTTCACCTTCTTCCACAATTAAAAGTGACCATGACACTCAGTGTTTATTCCACTGAGCAAGGTGAGGTCATACTTTCCTCCCAGAGATGGAGACCAAAAAAAAAAAAAAAAAAAAAAAAAGGTTTTATCTCTTTGATAAATGTGAAGCTGTAATGAAACAGAATTTAGGTCTTTGCTGAATAATTCATGTTTATCTAAAAGAAAAAATAATGACTTTCATTATATTTCATCTCTTACTGAGTTCTAGAAACTGATTTCCTGATCTGGAGCTTCCAGAAATCCATTGCAGGTTTACCTGATGATTCTCCCTTGAGGATTCCTTCCATCACCTCCACCCACCTCACTAAGTTCCCTTTGGCCCTTGAGGGCCACGGGGATGACAGGATGAAAGGTCAAGGGCAGGAAAGGTCTGATCTGAAAGTGGTGCCATGGGGGCGGATGCAATTCTTCCATGGGCTTCCGTGGGGTTCTCCAGGTTCCCTACAACTGATTCCTTTGACCCAGCTAGTATACCTCTTAGGCTAACTGCTTATGGACCCCCACCTTACAAGTCAGAGCAGGAAGTTCAGTGGGTGTTTTCTTTTCAAATAACCCCACTCTTCCTAGAATTATTTAGAACCTCAAGCTTTTGGCTTTCACAGTCTTTTTTTTTTTTTTTTTTAAGATTTTATTTATTTATTTGACAGAGACAAACACAGCTAGAGAGGGAACACAAGCAGGGGGAGTGAGAGAGGGAGAAGCAGGCTTCCTGCTGAGCAGGGAGCCCAATGTGCGACTCGATCCTGGGTCTCTAGGATCATGACCTGAGCGGAAGGCAGTCGCTTAACCAACTGAGCCACCCAGGCGCCCTTGGCTTTCACAGTCTTGCACTGATTCTTCAAATGTAGTGACTTCACTGCTGCCATGGGCTGCCTCAGAAAGCTCCTCGACTTTTCTCTCAAACGTGAGTTCAGTTTCCAGTTCCTGGGTCCTTCTCATTGCGAGTAGCCTATACCCAGCTTTCTGTGGGAAGTCTGTTCAGAGTTTCTCGCACTAGACTCGAGATGAGGGGAAACATGCCCTACTTTTTCTCAAGAGAAGAGTGAGATTCACATCACACCCCCACCCTCTCTAAAGAAATTCCAATGTCTGGCCTTTTCATCTTTAATCTCCTGGCACCCAAATTGTTTTCTTTAAATTCTTTAAATTTCTTTAAATTCTTTTTAGACATTGAAAAAGGCGGGGGGACCCTAAAATATGCAGATTGCAACATTCACCTTCTTAGTGTAAAGTTCTATGAATCTTGACAAATGAATATAATATACTGTAACTGTTAAATTCATTACCCCCTGAATTCCCTTCTCCGTTTGCAGTCAACTCCTTCCCTCAGCCCAGCACCTGGCAACCACTGATCTGTTATCTGTCCCTAAATAGTAGTCTTTTCCAGAACGTCATACAGATAGACTCATTCGACACAGAGACTTGGAGTTTGGCTTTTTTTGTTTAATACAGTGTTTTTGAGATTCATCCATGTTGTCCTGAGGATGTTCCGACTTGTTCCTTTCTCACTGCTGAGTCCACTAATTGGAGGGCTTTGAGTTGTTTCCAGGCATTAGCAATTATGCATAAAGCCACTATCAGCATTCATGTACAGGTTTTTGTGAACATACGTTTTTCATTTCCCTTGGGTAAGTGCCGAGGAGTGGGACTGTGGGACTGCTGGGTCGTATTATAAGAAACTATCAAACTGGTTTCCACAGAGGCTGTGCCATGTGGCATTGTCACCCGCACTGTGTGGATGTTCCAGCTGCCCTATATCTTTGCCAGCACTTGGTGGTGTCAATATATTTAAAAGTGTACCCATTTTAATAAGTGTGTGGTACTAGCTCTTACTCTTAATTTCCGTTCTCAAGAACTAATGAAGTTGAGCGTCTTTTCATGTGCTTCTCTGCCGTTCATATATCTTTGATGAAGTGTCAACTCAAATCTTTGCCCGTTTTTTCACTGGGTTGTGTTCTTATTGCGGAGTTTTGAGAGTTCTTTATATATTCTGATTAGAAATGTTTTACTAATATCTTCTCCAAGTCTGTGGCTTGTCTTTTCATTCCCTCTCTCTTTTTTAACACAATGCAAATGATTTATTTTTAGTAAGCTCGAAAGCTAATCTGATTAAGGAGTAGTAGAAGACCTGGAAAATCTTTTTTTTTTTTCTCTACCAGCTCATTTCTTTAGTTACCATGAGATGACTGCTTAAATCTTTTGAATTTGTACATCAATTAAGAACCTGAGAATCAGTAACAATTTGATGTTCTTATGTTTTATTTTGTGTGTGTGTGTGTGTGTGTTGACATTCATGTTTTTCAGTTTTATTGAGCTATAATTGGCATTCATTACTGTCTGAGTTTAAAAGGTACAGCAACATGGGTTGACTTACCTACATGGTGAAATGATGACTGCTCTAAATTTAGTTAGCATCCATTATCTCCCATAGGTAAAATTCTTATTTTATTTTTTAAGATTTTATTAGGGAGGAAGAGAGAATGCAAGTGAGGGAGAGGGACAGAAGGAGAGAAAGAATCTCAGGCGGACTCCATGCTGAGCAGGGAACCCAACACAGAGCTCAGTCTCATGACCCTGAGATCATGACTCAGGCCAAATCTAGAGTTGGACATTTAACTGACTGAGCCACCCAGGCACCCTGGTACAACTTTTTTAAAGGAAAAAAAATTTTTTTTTCTTTGTGATAAGAATTTTTAGGATTTACTCTCTTATCTATCTTCCTGTATATCATAGGAGTGCTCATCCCAGTCATCACAGGACATTACAACCCTAGGACTTCATTCTCTTAATAGTATCTTCCAAAGAGCAGAAATGTTCAGTTTTGATAAAGTCTAAAACACCAACTTTTTAAGGATCATGCTTTTAGTTTTGTAACTGTAAGAATCTTTGCTAATCCATGATCACAATGATTTCCTCCTTCATTTTCCTCTAGAAGTTTTACAGTATTGGGTTTTACATGGAAAATGTTTATTACCCATTTGGTATTAATTTTTGTATATGGCACAGGGTTTACTTTTGCATATACATGTCTGATAGATTGGGTGCCATTTATAGTTGAATCATCTTTTCTCCATCAACTTGCCTGTGCCTTTGCTGGATATCAATTAACCATATACGTATGGGTCTATTCCTAGGTTCTCTATTTGGTTTCACTGATCTGTGTATATCCTTTTGATTACCCTACCCACATTGCCTTGATTACCCTAGTTTTATAGTAAGCCTTGAAATCTAATACTGTGAATCCTCTAATTTTGTTCTTTTTAAAACAATTCTTTTGACTATTCTAGATTTGTCTTTTCATGTAAATTTTAGAATCAGTTTGTCAATTTCTTTTTCTTTTTTTTTTCTTTTTTTCTTTTTTTAGTAAAGAGTATATTTTTAAGTAATCTTTACACCCCACATGGGGTTTGGACCAACCAAGCCAGCCAGGTGTCCCCCAACTTGTCAACCTCTCCAAAAAAATATTTCCTGGATTTTGATTGGGATTGCACTGAGTCAATAGATTAATTTGAGAAAAATTGCCATCTTAGCAATACTGAGTGTTCTAATGCATGAACCATCCATTTATGTAGGTCTTCTTTTTTATTTCATCAGGGTTTTGTAGTCTTTCAGCATATAAATCCTGTATATATTTTATTAGACTTATACTTAAATTTGTTGTGGATTTATATTTAAAGATGTTATCAGAAATAGTACTTAAAAATTCTTAAGTTTCCAACTGTTAATTGCTAGTGTATAGGAACACAATTGATTTTCAGGTTTTAATCTTTATTTTGCAATCTTACTAAACTCCCTTATTAGATCTTGTAGCTTATTTTGCAAATTCCTTGAGATCTTCTATGTATATAATTATGTCATCTTTGAATAAAGACAGTTTTATTTCCTCTTTTACAATCTATGACTTTTATTTTTCTTCCTGCCTTATTGCATGAGCTAGGAAATCCAATTAATGTTGGAAAGCAGTGGTAAGAGCACACAGTCTTGCCTTCTTCCCAATTTTAAGAGTTAGAGTT
Source organism: Spilogale gracilis (assembly GCA_004023965.1). Lineage (NCBI taxonomy): Eukaryota > Metazoa > Chordata > Mammalia > Carnivora > Mephitidae > Spilogale > Spilogale gracilis. The sequence goes on along the minus strand of PITA01011227.1, from coordinate 31,056 downwards.
TCCTTGGAACCTTCTCATCAAACTTGTAGTGAGAGTGAGACATTCCCTAGCTCTCTTCCAAGGGAAGAGTACAACCCTTCTGACAAGTCTATCCAAAGAAATCTAATTTCAACTTCTGGCCTTGACAGCTTCAGACTTTGTATACTTTGAGGGAGGTAGTGGTAGGTAGAGGATAGGGATCACAACACTGGTTCCAAGATGCCTCTTTATAAGTCATGCATATGTATCTTAGCACCTCATTTTCAAAATGAGGGGTTTCTTGTCATCTATTTTTTTTTTCTCAGCATTTTGGGACATTCGTCAAAACTAAGCCATCCTTATCTTGATAGTATAACAACTTTTTTTTTTTGACAAATGAGAGAAGTTAGACTCAGAGAGCTTAAATAACTTGTTCAAGGTCATATAGCCAGAAACTAGCAGGATTAAAACTCAGTTATGTCAGGTCCAAAGATAGTGTTCCTCCCACCAGGTCACATCAGTACAGACAGAAACATTCAGGCACATTATTGTTCTCCAAACATACATATAAATCCAAGTGGGTTAAGGTACTTCAATATTTAATTTAGCCACTGTAGAAGACCATACTTTGGCCAATGGAGGAAATAGTGTTACATCTATCCTTCAAATAACCATGGAATGATAATCATTCTACATCCTGAAGCAGGTGGTGAGGTCAGAAGCTGAGAGTCTCTAATTATCAACACTGGTCCCCTCAGGCGTTCCTTGAATAACCCAGACAGGCAAATTGGTACTGACAATATGGACTCTGTTTTAGTCAAGAAATTTGACTATATGTCTCTAGGTCAAAGCATCTAAGCCAATTTGCCTCCATGACCACTTCAGAAAACCCAGACCCTTCCCGATGATCACTTCTTGCTGATGAGGGAGGCAGACCCAAGGCAAAAGTTTGCAATTGAAGCTGATACCACTAAAATCACAAACTGAAAGAAACGCCACCATTGGTGTTAATAATCTTTAGGCAGGTGAAGAAAGCTTTCCTGTAAGTGTTCCAAAAAATAGATTTTTCTGAGAACTGAAACGTTTAAAGGAAGGGACCTCAGCAATTCCACTCCTGGGGCAAATCCCCAAAGAACTGAAAACAGGAGTGCGAAAAAAAAATTGTGTATTACCACTTATAACTTCATTATTCACAATAATCAAAATGTGGAAATAACCTAAATGTCCATAACAGATGAATAAAGAAAATGTGGTATGTCCATACAATGGAATATTATTCAGCTATAAAAAGTAATGAGACACTGATATACGCTATAATGTGGAAAGAGCTTGGAGACGTTAAGTGAAAAAAAAAAACAGACACAAAGGTCACATATTATATGATTCCATTTACATGAAATATCCAGAGTAGTCATATCCATAGAGATAGGAAGTAAATTTGTGGTTTCCAGGAGACAGGAGGAGGGGAGAATGGGAAGTGATTGCTTAATAATTACAGGGTTTCCTTTTAAGGTAATAAAAATATTCTGGAACTAGATAGAGGAGATAGCAGGAGTAACATTCACAACTCTGTTACTGTACTAAATGCTGCTGAATTGTACACTGTAAAATAGTTAAAATGGTGTATTTTATGTTATATGTATTTTACCATCATAGAAAAAGAGGGGTCTTTGATAAAGAGTCAGGTTATGACTGCCTAGCCAGATTACTTCCTGAAAAATGTCTCTGGCCTAATTAAATCCTTTGTCATACCCTATGTGGATTATCACAGTGGCCTCCTACCTGGCTTCCTCTCCCTGGTGTTACCTATCCCTACTCCATCTTAAACCAAGTACACTGTTGAAATGAGCGTGACTTTCTTTTGTTCAAAATCCTTCAGCGGTTCCTAATCTCCTACTGCAGAAAAACCACATTCCTCACACAGCCTCCGAAGGCTCGACCTGTGCCTGGGAAGCCTTGGACACATTGATCTCTTCATTGGATATGTCTTCTGCCCCATCTGTCAATCTGGGAAAGCCTGGACACACCCCTGAAGATACCGTCCAAGTGTGCACATTTTTCTGTGGCCCTCAGTCACTCATTTCTCTGTGTTCCCACCGCACCTCATGCACTGCTGTGTGGAAGCACTTAGCACATGTCCTGGGGTCATTTCTTTACATCCCTGTCTCTCCTGCTGGACTGTGGGCGCCCAGTAGCTACTCTTACCCCACGACCCCTGCATGTGATTTGGGGGAATAAACAAAAAAGTAACCAAACAATTTGTCTCTGAAGGAGCAACCTGGGAAATTTTTGTGTGCAGAAGGAAACTATTTGAATTAAATTGGAGACTGAGAACAGCTGTCACTGAATCTCTGAGTCATTCTATTTACTTGGCTGTGGTGAAAGGAAAGAGGTAGAGAAGGAGTCAGAAATTGAAGCAAGTGGGAAGGGTGGGAAAGTGTAATGACATAATGGATATCTGACCTTCACCAAAGACCTCTCCGCTGGAAGGACCCTGCCCTGTTCTCACTGAACCGATCAGACAGTGAATCTTACCTGCATCTCCGAGAAAGCAGGAGGTGCTCCATCCCATGTGAGGGGATCCTCCCATCCAGCTAGAGGGACTGCAGACCCATCTGAAAATGAAAATTCCATTTTCCTCCACCTGGGTCATTTTAACCCCTTTTGCCCACTCACGCCAGCAGGAATATGACGCTTCCTAATAACATGGGTCTTTTCAGTTTGATCAAAATGTACTGTGCAGTCTGCACCCTATTCAGCTCCCCATGTTCCATGGCCCTTGCAGTTAACGTGGCTCTGCCTTCCCCAGGGAGCAGGAGGGGGAGCCCTCAGGCAAGCATGGCTCTGCAGCAGGACTCTGGAAGAGTGCCTCTCTTTCCTTTTCTCTTTCAGACCATGAGGCACTTTGAAACCTGGACTTCAAGGGCCAAGAGGAGAAAGGGAGAGAGAAATCTAGGAACAGGTGGAGCCCCCAAAACATAAAGGAAAGGAACTGATGCTGTTTTGTGCATCCAAGTGACCAAGTGCATTATTCCCACTGACGGGTGAGGAAATGGTGATGAAGCCACCTAGCCAAGATTCCTCTCACTGGTTGGTGCCAGGACCAATCCAACCATGTATGTCTCTCAGTGCTCTGACTGTGGGAGCAGGCTGCCCAGCAGGCTGAGGGAAAGAACAGCAGACACTGTGGGTATCCAACGGGATGGGTAAGCATAGATCTGAGTAAGGCTCATGTCCAAAGGGTCCACTCTGGCCATTGAAGTTCATGGTGCTCCTCACCTCAAGCTACCTACTATCCATCAGGCCTGGGTGTTTTGTTGTGGGTTTTTTTTTTTTTTTCATTTTATTTTTTTAGAGACAGAGTATGAGTTGGGGGGTGGGGACAAAAGGAGAAGGAGAGGGAGCGAGAGAATCTTAAGTGTGGGGCTCACTTTCACCACCCTGAAATCATGATCTGAGCCAAAACCAAGAGTCAGATGCTTAACTGACTGAGCCAGCAGGGGCCCCAGTCTTGACTGTTGTAGAGCTGGGAATCCAGGGTGTCATAAGAAGTGCCCAGAAGAGGGGACTGGAAAGGCTAGTCTCTAGTCAGTAATTGTAGCTAGAGGAGGGCGAGCCTCCCGCTCCTGGAAATGGAGGCAGAATTCAAGTCATCAGATGGTACACTCCAGTGGGAGTTGGGAATGCTCCCATGGGGGAGCCCAGACACATGGAGAAGAGACCGAGACAACATCTCCAGGGTCCACTGCTCCCTCCATCCATTTAGCTTCAGTGAAGCTTCATGAAGCTCAGTGGCATCTGAGGAAGACTGCTTTTCATGCTCCCACATACAATTTTGGTGTCTCCTTTGCTGGTGCTCTGAACTCACACACACTTCACCTATAGGAATGTGGGGATGGTGGAGTGCAACATGGGGCTCATGTGAGCAAAACCACCAACTGGATTTCTGTATTCCTTCATTCACAGGGCAAAGATTTCAGGAGCTACTGTGCACAAGTTACTGGGTATAACCAGATAACTAAAACCAAATCCCTGACAGAGGGGAGGCCAGAGGTAGCCAGGAAGCTGATGTGTATATGAATAATTGTAGCACAAGGGATCAGTGACCTTGAAGGTGTGCCTAAAGTAGCCTGGGAGAAATGTGTCCCTCGAAGACAGGGGTAAGAGAAAACATCACAGAGAGGAGAGGGCATGCTCCTGGGCCAGCAGGGATGACAGGAGTTTGTCAGATGGAAAAGGATAGGAAGGGGTTTGCAGGCAGAGAAAATGACAGAAGGAAAACAACAGAGGCAAGAAAGCAAGTGACACATTTGGAGAACAACAGGGAGCTGGGTGAGTGGGTTAGGGGGTATTGGTAGTGGTGCAGGGCCTCAGTCAGCCCCCAGAACTAAATGTTGAAGGTGCTTGATGGTGCAACAAGAGTTAGGACATAGAGCTAAGAACAGTGACAAAGAAAGAAGAAAATATTTTCTCTTTTTAAGTAGGCTACACAGCCCAAGTGAGGCTTGAACTCATCACCCCCAGAGTCACATGCTCTTACCAACTGAGCCAGCCAGGTGCCTGGTAAAAAGAAAAGGTTGTGATCGCATTAAGGTGGACCCCTGTGTTCTAAGAGGCCCCCTCTGTGAGGTCCAGGGGGACATGAGGGAGCAGCCTCAGTTCCTGCCATCACCCATGCTGATTTTATCTCTTTTGTGCTGCTCACCTGTGGGTTAAAGAGTAAAACCAAAGGAAAAACAGCTAACAGGGTCAGAGTAACTATTCTTCCCAAGCTTTTAACTTGGGCTAACCTCTCTCTCTGGCCTGTGTAGATGACAACAGCAGTGCTCTGCCCTATGGGGAGTTCCTACACTCCCCTGTGATGTCAGGCTGATGTACACCCTGCAGAGCTGGGTCTGCCCTTGAGCCTGGCTCAGCCTCCTCACCTGTCCTGGCCTGCATTGTCCTTTCCCTCTCCTACGCTTTTACTCTCCCACACACCTACGGGTCTCCACAGGGAGCACTTTTTCTTTAAATAAATTACTTGCCCATACATCCTCATCTTAAGATCTGCTTCCTTGGGGACCTGACCTAAGACAATCAGCTTCAGGAGCATGGGAGAGAAGGCTGCAGCTATGGTTGGTGACAGTCGGGGCCCCAGGAAGACAATCCTGTAGCATTGCCAGATTTAGCAAATAAAAGCTAAAATTTCAGATAAACAGGATGACCAGTTAATTTGAATTTCAGATAAACAACAGATATGTTTTTAGCATAAGTATGTCCCATGCAGTATTGAGGGTATACTTATACTAAGAAATTATTCACTGTTTATCTGAAATTCAAATTTAACCAGGCATTCTATCTTTTATATGGTAATCTTAGAAAAGGCCTTACATACTTTTGCCTTCAGGGGCCTCTTCATTTATGAAATTATATTTTATTTTATTTTTTAAAGATTTTATTTATTTTTTTGACAGAGAGAGATCACAAGTACGCAGAGAGGCAGGCAGAGAGAGAGGAGGAAGCAGGCTCCCTGCTGAGCAGAGAGCCCGATGCAGGCCTCAATCCCAGGACCCTGAGATCATGACCTGAGCCGAAAGCAGAGGCTTTAACCCACTGAGCCACCCAGGTGCCCCATTTATGAAATTTTTAAAAATTATATTTATGACTGCATGGATATAAAGATGAGTAAGAATCAGGCTGGATTCATTATCATATATTCACTATTATTACTATATTCATTTTTTCCTACTTTAAAATAAATTAAAGCATATTCTGAGGCCCCTAAAAGTATGGGCTCCAGTCACTATACATACGAGGCCTAATGGAGAAGTCGTCCTGTTACCGGCTTAGGAAGAGTCTTGAGTGCCATGATTAGATGTAATTGGACTTTTCTTTATAAGCCATTGTTCAACTAAGAACTCTGTGATTAGAGTTCCATTGTGTTCCAGAAAGCTAGCCCTAGTTGAGAGTGTGAAGAAGAAAGAGGCCAAAGATTGGAATTTTTGGATGGAGGAGAAGCTGATCACCATGACTAAGGTGGGACATGAGTAGGGCCTCAAGAAGAACAGCTGACAAGCTCATTAATTCAAGGACCTACGTGCCATAATACCCACCAGGTCTCCATCATGTAAAGGTGTGGCCTGGGCGTAGGTCGGGTGGTGCAATGGGCTTATCTGAAGGAGTCAGAACTACTGCTGGGTCAACCCCCTCCCTATAAGAGCAGGCAGGGCACCATCACTCAAAAACCTATGGCTTGGGCCCCCATCAGGCAAACCACTGAGAGATGTTCCAAGCCACAGCATGAGCTGTTTTTGTAAATAAAGCTTTACTGAACACAGTCATGCCTTATGACTGTCTCTCTGAAGCCTTGAGTAGTCGTGGCAGAGACCAAGTGTCCCACAAAGCCTGAAGTATTTGCTGTCTGGCCCTTTACACAAAAAGTTTGCCATTACTGCTCCAGGCTATGGGGGAGAATCACAGGGGATTTGGTGAAAAACTGTTATATCCTAGTATGTGAAAACTGACAAGAAAGCCCCACCCATCAGCCTTCGGGCGGCTGTGCATAGTGTGGGCTGTGTGTCCCCTTCCCCAACACCCACCAACTGAAGCAAAAACTAAAGACATTATCGCCAAGCAGACGGAAATGGTTTATCTCTTTGGTTTTTGGGTAAATATGGCAGAGAAACTTGTCCAGATGGTGTTTATAAATCCAAACGAGAAGCCCACCCCACAAAGAGCAGGGGGAGGCATGCAGGGTTAGGGAGAGGAGGAGGAGAGAGATTTGGGGAGAAGGGGGGATGTTGGTCAGAAATTCCTGCTTGCCCTTTTGCAATCATTTAAATCATCTGTGGTGCTCAATGGGTATCTTACCTGACCTAATTAAAAACCGGATTGCTATTTTAACTGAGAAAAATAGTACTTTCAACTGTTTTACAAAGAAGAAAAGAATAAACATTATCAAGACCATCTCTTAGAAGATTAGGATAAAAAAAATCCAGGAGGAGAGGCTTCAAAGCTGTTTTTGTTTTCCCTGGCTTTGAAATACACAGTCTTGATAATTTTATCTTCCTCGAATATAGCAAATAAACTCTATTTACTACTCCCAGGCAATTCCATACATAAATTAAACACACACACACACACACACACACACACACACAGTACTTTAAATGAACCCTCCTGTGAGTCTCAAATCCATCATTTCTCTTCCTGTGGTGAGGGCTTTATGCCACAGATCAATGCAATTCGAAAGTTTTGGAGGTGATTTTGTTTTTCATACCTTGCTATTTGATGAGTTTTCAAATGGCCATCTGAAGCACAGCTTACATGCTGTCCCTCATGGATCTCAGGGAGGTTTCAGATGAGCTGACATGGTGAGAGATGGTTAGTGGAGATAGGAATATATTTTATCTAGTTTCTTAAGTCAGCTTTTAAAGTTAGTTCAAACACACTACACTACTTAGTGATTCATGAAAAATCTTTTTTTTTAAACCCTGAGAATAATATTTCTGCTTCTCGTCCTCCCTTTTAGGAGGAGAGTTGCTTTAGGAAGCATCATCCTTCCCATAAGAAAAGTCTTTCTAGGCACAAACATGCCACAAAAAGCACATGGAAAGATAAGCTGATTCCCCTTGAAACGCATTTTGAATGTGTTGGTTTTAAAAATGGGAAAAAATATTCCATTATCCCTAATTAGAATTTTTTCAGGCAGCCAGATAGAAAGTAAGTTATTCTGTGGCCGTAAAAGTAATCTACAGGATGTGCATTTTAAAATAATTTTGTATATAATACACTCTTTTCTTCCAACAAATCATCTATTAAGCACCCTGTATGGGCCAGACCCTGTTGCCAAACTTAACAACACACAGATGAAGGATGTGGTCCTTGCCATTAAGTTGCTCACAGTCCAACAGGAAAGATGGACTCAGAAAACAAAAAAAATCATTGCAGTACAATGCAGCCAGCGTGTCCATAGACCTTCACCTTGCAGTCGCCTGTTTTACGGATGGTGTGCATCAACCACACTGATTGGTTGTCTGGTTGACTGATGGATATCCAAGCCTCATTCCTAAAAAGGACATTATCAATATGGCCAATCAAATGGTACAGCAAAAGAGCAAACGGGCAGATTAAGTAGAACTTAGCTAAATCTCCTACTTTCTGCCAAAAAGGATAAATTTCTCTCTCAACCCTTCCAATGAAGAGTAGATACAGCGCCCGGATAGAGCTGATAGCTTCCTTTTCCAGGCACAGATATTAGATAGCTTGTCTTTACCCCCCCACCACAGCCTTTATATATATATATATCAGGAAGCCAATACATGGGGTAAACATTATTGTTGCCTAATATTTGTGAGTGGAGGTGGGGGAAGGAATAGAGGAGTTGCTGACAGAGCTACTGGCCCCCACAGCCTACAAGTGAAATAGTCACATGCACAGTTCAGACATGACTAAGTTCCCATGATCTCTAAGCGCCTCAGTGAGGATACTTTTGGCTCTAACTGAATACTCAATGTGGCTTTAACAAGAGGGATTCTTTTCACTACATAACAGTAAACCTAGAGGCACTGGTTCCAAGCGAGGGACAGGGGTGGTATTTAAAACACGAAACAGTCAGTACCGCACAGGTGCTGACTGATCAGAACCAATGCCCGACCAGACAGCGCAGCCACACACACGTGATGCTGCCTCAGAACGTCTGCGGAAACCTGTCCCTGGCTTCAGGTTGCTTCCACAGCTCCATGACGTCAGAGCATAGGTCAGCTTGAAACAATTCTCTTGGCCTTCCCTTTGCGGTACGCTCCTGAGAGCCACGCCTCAAAACATCACTTCTTCATGTAACAACAAAGCCTAGTGGCAGGAAGGAAGGTGTGAAGATTACACTCGGTGGAGCTCACTTTTTATGAGGGGAAAATCTCTCCCAGAAGCCCTCAGCCGACTTCCTCTTAAGTACGATTGGCCAGAAACTGGGTCACATGTCCATCCTTAAGCCAATCACTAGCACAGGAACAAGGGAGTGCAGTGGTTGGCTTAGACCAATCATCATCCATTCTCTGGGGCTGGGAAGAGTATACCACCTTGTCAAAGCATGGAGCTTTTGCTGCCAGTGTTAGAACCAAAGTCGTGATCTGTTGGCATGAAAGAATGCATGGGGAGGAGGGCGGCAGCAGTAAGGTACAGCTTTTTGGCAGGTAAGCAGCAATATCTGCCACATCACCCTTTGGGTGAGAAGCATTTTTCCAATAGACTTTCCATTTTTCCAATAGACTCACCACAGGGTGGAGGTGGGGTGATCAGGGAATCTGCCCCCCTACCCCCCAGTGCTGCTCCTTTTCTGCCAAAGATGGAGGTATCATTAGCCTGTGCGGGTGGCCCTAGAGACCTTCAAGGTCATAATTCAAGACCAACTCACACATCCAAGGTAAGTGAAGGAGCACTCTGATCTCACTAACTGGACAAGGTGCTGTGGTTCATTACTGTCCTTGTCTTTCATATGTGACCTAGATTTACGAAGCTTGATTTGTAGCCTTTTAGCCGCAAGCCTTAGGTTCCTCCTCCTGCATCTTCGATGAGTAGAGTGTCTTAGGAAGTCAGCAAGAACCCATCAAACTACACAGTAGACATACTGTGATGGGGTATTTCCAAAAAACAATGCTTAGTGAGTTCAAACCTTGTTTCAAAAAGAAATATTCATGAAAAGCCAATGCCCTGATTTTATGGTCTCCCTTTCTGTAAAATGCAGGAAGTACTCAGGAAGGTACTAAGACAAGAAACCATAGGCGGTATTTTTTTTTCCTAAAGATTTTATTTATTTATTTGACAGAGACACAGTGAGAGAGGGAGCACAAACAGGGCGAGTGGGAGAGGGAGAAGCAGGCTTCCCGCTGAGCAGGGACCCCCCCCCCAAGGGGGGGCTCAATCCCAGGACCCTAGGATCAGGACCTGAGCGGAAGGCAGATGCTTAACAACTGAGCCACCCAGGCACCCTCATAAGCGATATTTTGAATGGAGGATGCCCTTTGGCCCTGCAGTTGCTCACTTAGAGAGATAGCCCCATGGAGGTCAGGGCTGTGGTCTGATTCCTCTGCAGATCTACTCACTACACACAGAGATGGCTTGGGTTCCAGGTCACACAGCATACCCATGGCCTGGGTCAGCCATCACAAATACAGCCAATACCTCCATTTAGGCTGATTACAAATATGCCCCTAATTCTCTATCCGCCTGCACCTATGCCATTGACAATGGGACTTCACAGCTTCTCCCATCAAGAGATGGTATTGATTTCCCCAATCCCTGAATCCAAGCTGACCACATGACTTGCTTTGGCAGACTGGCATAGTAAGTGACACTGGGCTGGTTCTTCAGAGCCTCTCATACTTCTTCTCATTCTCTGACCTGGACACCATTCAGAGAACAAACCTGGGTTGGCCTGTGGGATTTTGAGGGACTCATGCCTCAGTCACCCCTCTTGCTGCAGCCAACAACTAACCAATCACCTAACAAAGAGGGAAGCTGTCCTAGACCAGCCAGTCTGTAGCCATCATACAGCTGAAAAGAGAGAAAAGAGCATGAGCAAGCCAAGCCATGATCAGTCTCATCTAGGCCATGCCAGAGAACCGTAATTTTTCTACAGACTTGTAAGGAATAACTAATGCTTTTGTTTTGGGGTGGTTACATGATAGTCATTCACTCATACCCCATCTGCTACAGAGGTGACTTGAGCCTCTTCCCCACCCATCCTTTCTTTGGGAGAAAGCGCTTTACATACCAGGGGAGGGGTTTACCATCTCCTCTGTTTCTAGACAGTATGTGGTGAAGAGTCCTGCCAAAAGTCTTACCGGTGATACTGGGGTTGCTTGTGCCTTTATGAAACCCACAAGCTCTAAAGACATCCATGCCGTTAAACCGGAGTAACTTCTCAGGGCCAGTGAACACCCTCTGTTAAATCTGCTCATGGCTACCTAACAAGGTCAAAGGGTGAACGTAAAGAGGTTAATCCTGGAGTTCAGTGAAACCAGTTTCACTCTTCTAGGGTTCTGTGATCCATCTTGGTGTCATGATTCTAGATACCTCTTAGCATCTAACTTTCAAGCCATCTCAGCAATCATGATCCAAGTCCAAATCACCATATGATGGCCCCACCCATCCTGGGGCACCCACATCTCTTGTGGGTGAGCTAGCAACAGTCCCTTCTCCACCATGAAGAGAGCAACCCAAACACTCCAAAAGATTTTTGACCTCTGGTGCTTTAGCACCATTCTTGACCCACCTTATTTTACCCTTTCCAGCCCAGCAAATTCCTCTCCCTAGTCCCTTTAGTGGGCCCAGGATGGGGGAGGGTGGTCTCTAAGTTGTACAGCTCAGAACAGGCATGAAGGTCAGAAAGAGCTTTGATCAGAACACTGCACAGTCCCTGAAAAGAAGCAGGAGGCAATAAATCAGCTTTGGAGATGCAAAGCTTTTGAGTGTGCTTTGGTCCAAACCAACTTTTTTCATGACGAAATATGCCCCAAATTACGGCCCAGAGATCCAGAAATCCACTTACATAAAAACTCAGGTAGAGAAAATATTAAGATAAAAAAACAGTCTCGTTTATGGAAATGTTGATGTTTTTTTCCCTGCTTCCCTACCTCCCCCATCAAACTGAAACTTGCACAGTGTTCTTGCTCATGTTCAAAATCAAGTTCAAGGAGCTCCTTTCTTCTCTCTTCTGCATTGGGTTCCCACCTCCCGCTTCCTCCCCCTCCCCCGAAGTACTGTGTAAAAAAATCTGTCAGGGGACCCTGAATGGTTAGGTTTATGCCACTGTGAGGTTTTTGGATGATTTTTTTCCCCCTCGTGAAAGGCACCCTTGACAAGTGTTGCTCTCTCCCAGGGAGATGGCTGGGGACTGCCTGAGTTTCCTGAAGGAGGCAGCCATTCTGCCAAAGTGAGAAGCCAGAGAGTCAGTGAGCCCCAGGCTCCCAGATAATGGGGACCCTGTTCTAACTACTTATCCCCGAGATCTGAGTCTAGCAAGAAGTCTAAAATTACTGAACAAAGGTGAGCCTGAGGATAACCTCCCCCTAAACTCAGAAAACTGATTATTCAGGCCTCTAATTCAGAGCATAGGGGGTGCTTAAACTTAAACGTGCATTTGTATGCCCAGTTTAGCAATAGGAGTTGGGCACCCACAGTTAAGTTTTTTGTCTTTTTTTTTTAAAGCATGGAAAGTTTGGAGGCTGGAGGATCCTTATCTCGTAATAAGTCAGTCAGACTCTCAGGGTAACCATCAGAAACTTAGAACCACATATCACTCCAGCAAAAAAATGGACCTGAGAAAACCCAACGCTGGTACACTTTGTTTGGGATGCCGGGACGGCTGCTCCTGTCTCGTGAGGCAGCTGCTTGCGATAAAAGGAGCAAGGGATTGAATCCTGGGCTTGAAATCTGCTCTGCTCCACTGACTGGCTGTGTGGCTCTGGGAAGGTGCCCTGATCTCTCTAAGTTCCCATCATCACTTTCTTGGGAAATGGGGGCAATTATAAGCCCAGGATGGTGATTACATATTTAGAGGGCATGATGCATTGTTGAGTAAGATCAATTTTAGGAACAAACATCAGTAACTAGGATTATGTTTAAGGATTCTATTTGTCTGAATAGATGGGGTTATATATGTTAACAAGTGACCCCAAAATCTCAGGGGCTTACAAGTTGTAGTTCTTGCTTAATTAAACAGCTGGTCCATTGTGGGGGCTAAGACTCTGTTCCATTTGCACTCCATCTTGGGACCTGGATGATGAGAGTGTCTCCTCGTGGGCTTGTGGCAGAGGAAAACGGAATATGGTGGAATGACACAGTGGCTCTCAAGGCTTCTCTTGGAAATGGCACGGGTCACTTCTGCCAAGTCTTTATTGGCTGAAGCTCGTCATGTGGCCAGGCTCTCCTCAATAAAGTGGGAATATTTCATCCTCCCACAGGGATAGAGAGGGAGTGTTTGAACAGTATAATCCATCATTGCTGCCTGTGACAGAAAATCCCAAATACCAGAGGCAGATACAGAGGCTGTTCCTCTTTTATAAAATAAACCCTGAAGTGGGTGGTCGTGTGTGCATCCGGAGGCTCCTTGGTCACTAGGACCCGTACTGTCTACATGTGGCTTCTGCTGTACCTAACTGGCCTGCCATTTTCTTTTCTTTTCTTTTCTTTTTTAAGATTTTTTTTTAAATTTATTTGACAGAGAGAAACACAGCCAAAGAGGGAACACAAGCAGGGGGAGTGAGAGAGGGAGAAGCAGGCTTCCCGCCGAGCAGGGAGCCCGATGTGGGACTTGATCCCAGATCTCCGGGATCATGACCTGAGCTGAAGGCAGTCGCTCAACCAACTGAGCCACCCAGGCGCCCCTCATTTTCAAATAATAGTAGAGAAATGTGTGCTCTTTTCAAAATGGAAGGAAAGGGAGGGTCCCCTCATTTAACCATTGCACTTTCCTAAATGGGGATGTGCCCAGCACTTCCGACCCACTTCTCCCCTGCTGCCTCAGGGACCCTGCATGGCACCCCTGTCGCGGTGAGACGAGTGCCCCTTAAGAAAGCACATTAAGACTCCTTAGCTGGGCAAGTGGGAAACAGAATAAACAGGAAGCTGACCCAAGCAGTCAAAGTCAGGGAATAGAAAACGAGGTTAACACCAACATGAACATTCGATCTGCATAAAACGGAAACATTCAAAGCACACACAGAGACTTTGGCATCGAGAGGATGGAGGAGGAGCTGTCGCGCTCAGAAGTTGGTTGTCACAGGTAGTGAGATCTGGGAACCATTCCACCTTCATACTTCCCCAGGCCTCTGCTGGATTCATTTCTTGTTTTGTCAGTCTCTTTCGCATATTTTCCCAGATGGGGCTGGGAGCCATGCGCTCTGGGTTTTGTGCATCAGCGTGTATTTTGTCTTGTGCTTCTACTCTGCCTGTCTTGGTTTTGCCTGAGACAGCTTCCACTGGTTGTCCCTGATCTCCTCAGGAGGACGCCAGGACCCAGACAACCTTTGCAGCTCTGGCCCAGCCTCTTGCCCCTCTTGCCCTCTAGCACATGTAGACGGCAGCCTGGAATACTCTGTCCCCTGAGGGCCAGGCTCTCTTGGGGGCCCTCCTCACCCTAGCCTCTCTGAGGCTGATCACCCATCACTCTCCCAGAGCCTTGCCCTCTCCCAGGCCGTCCCAGTTTAGGAATACAAAGGGACGGGGGTTGGGCGTGATGGGGGAGACAGCCTTGTTCCATTGCCATGTCTGCAAAAGACAGTTCTGAACAGGTGAACGTTTTGTCCCTTCAGGGTGCACATCGAGAAGCAAGGCCCAAATGTCCTATGGCTTCTATGAAGAGGTAAATTAGTAACTGCTCTCAATTCTTGAGGCAGCTTACTAAGAAAGCAAATTACCACCCCAAGGCTGCGCCAGCCAGCTCCCTAGACACCAGCCCCAAGCCTGGGCCTCCAAGCTCAAGCTCTGGGCATTCCTTCCTCTTCTTTGGAAGGTATGATCAGTAAAGGTGATTTCATGGCCCACCAGGACAGTGCCAGCTTGGTCCGAAGGGCAGGCCTGCCCTGGGTGGGCCCTCTCGCAGCCCTCAGTCTCCGGTGGCAACACGTGGAGGGGTTTAATGTCCTGGGGGATCACAGCAGATCCTGGAAACACCTTTTTAAATGGCCTGACACAGCAGCCTGGTTAACATGGTTCTGCACAGGCCTGACAGGGCACACATGTGGCCAAAGAGCAAGAGGAACCTTCTCATTTCAGTCCCCACCCATAGGGCTGTGTTTTATTTCTGGAAGGATTACACAGCCCTGTCCTGCGGTATTGGGTTTCAGTGCCATGCTCAATGAAGTAGAAAAACTACAAGGATCCCACAGACGCCATGCCACTCCAACCCCATGTAGACTGCAGGCCATCCTTCAGATGCCAGTTCTGAAAGCCATGGCAAAATGGGCCTGAGACGCCCAGCTCTCATCCAGTTCAACCCCGTCATCATGGAACTATAGGTTCAAATCTCAATCTGCCCCTTTTCCCTCCATATAATATCCTTAGAGTATTTTTGCTAGAACCAATCCTCAGATATTCTACCTTAATCCTAACCCAAAGTCTCTGCTTGCCTAGAAACGTCACAAGGCAGGAGGGCTCCACAGGCTTCCCGCTAATCTTCTTTCAGATAAACAATTCATTGTTCCTGGGTCCCCTGCTTCTCTGCCTCCTATCAGAGAGAAGCCCAGGATTCCCTCACTCTGAATCTTTTCCAGAAAATGAGGCTGGAACTGCCTGGCAAGGGAAATCTGAGCTCGGCAGGAGGATGCATACAGCAGGGCGTGGTGGAGGTGAAACGTGCTGCGTGTGAGGTCAAGATCTCCAGGTTGCACCATGAATCACCACAAACATGGTGGTTTAGAACAGCACACTGTTAGCTCTCGGGGCCCATGGGGCAGGAGTCCAGGCATCAGCTGGGTCCAGCTTAGCGGGGTTCTCCGCTCAAGGTCTCCCAAGGCTGTAATCAAGGTGTTGCTAGCAAGCTGTGTTCTCACCTGGAGGCTCAAGTAGAAACTCGTTTGCTCCCAACCTCCCATCCTCTTGAGGCTGGATGAGGGAGGGCCCTAGCTTCTTAAGGGCTGGCAGTGAGGGGTGACCCTCAGGGTCCGAAGGTCGCCCATAGTCCCCTGCCACATGGCCCTCTCCAAAGACAGTCTACAAAAGGTGCTCACTTCTGTAAGGCCATCAGGAGACTCTCTCTTCTTCCAGCGGGCTAGGATAGAGTCTTATATAATAAGGTGGTATAATCTTGGGAGTGACACCCATCACCTTGGCATTTTCTATGTATTACGGAAGAGTCACAGTTCTCCCCATGCTCAGTGGGCAAGGATGTGACTCATTGGAGGTCCCCATTCAGTGTGCCCACCACCATCTACAAACTGCTGCCCACCTCTGCCACTTACGAAGTAGGTGACCTTGAGCAAGTTGCTCGGCCTTATTTATAAATAACCTTTCTTATTTGTAAGATGGGGGTAAACCCCACAAGATTCTTGGGAAGATCAAATAAAATATTCCATCTCAAGTGTTTTGCAGAATGCCTGGCACATAGTAAACACTCAAATGTTAGCTGTGATGGTGGTGGTGGTGATTAATATTAATATTATTGGCACTGTGAGACTCACAAGTCTGTCTTGGATACTAAGAGGCAGAAATGTAATTCAGACTACAGCTACCCTGGCTACAAAAAAACCCTCTGTGAAGCCCGATCTGTATCACTGGCTGCTCCAGAAATCTTAAGAGAGACCAGCTCCAGTCTCAGCTTGAAGTTGGGACATCTTGGGACGCCAGACGGCAATGCCGGCCTCCCGGCCACTGTTACCTGTTAGGTGACAAGTGTGAAGCAGGAGTTGTGAGGGCACTTCAGCAAGAGGGCCTGCTCATCTCTTGTGAGCCCTTGGGGCAGCTGAGCTTAAGAGGTGGGCCTCAAGGGACCCCATGGGACAAGACAAGTGGAGGCTCTCTCCCACGTTGGCCATGATTAGTACCTCACTTACATTAGGATATAGGAAGCTCTTCTATAGCCTAATCATTCCTGCACCTATAATTGTATTATTTCTTCACACAGGATAACAAGAGCCACTGTTTATTATTCACCAGAATCCCATGAATCCCAAGAGAAGAATTTTAAAAAATAACAAGTAGAAGACACAGTTAACCCACCATCACCACACCAACCACCTGAACACACACGCCATCCAGCACGCAAGCCAAAGAAAACCATGGTTAGAATAGCTCACACCAATAAAACCTACAATGAATTTTTCAGGTTTAGTGTTAATACACTGATCTGAACATTGGCTCACAGAAGGCTGTACTGCTCTTGGGGTGCCTGGGTGGCTCAGTCGGTTAAGCATCCCACTCTTGGTTTCGGCTCAATTCATGACCTCAAGGGTTGTGAGATCAAGCCTTGCATCAGGCTCTGTGCTTATTGGGGAGTCTATTTGAAGATTCTCTCCCTCTGCCCCTCCCCCTCCCTCTCTAAGAAATAGATATATCTTAAAAAAAAAAAAAAAAAAAGGATGTGCTCTCCTAGCTTGGCATCGTGGGAGCTCAGTTGTTCTGGTAATGCATTTATGTAGTGCCTCATTTGTGCAACACTGTTCTGAAAGACACTTGGAGGCCTACCTCAATGTTGGGTTCTCGACCCTATGGTGTTCCCATGCCAGGGACATGTACTGGACATCCAGTACATCTTCGGTTTTTTCTTTTGGAAAATCTGGAAGCTTCGAGTTATTTATTTCACAGGGAGGTAAAAATATTTTTCCAATTATTTTTATTTGAAAGAACAGCTGCACCACCACTGGAAATTGAGGGGGTGGCTGTTTTGAGACTCATAAGCTTGAGAGAAAAAAATCATCATGCTTTATTTCAAGGAAGGATATGACCCTTTGATAATATCCAGGAGATGGGTGATAATCATCAGTTTTTTGGAATCTAAAGGAAACTCAATTGTGTGAGGATATACTTAGCTTTCCATGTGGGGAAATTTCCTCTAGACGGTTTTCCTTAGATCCTGAAAGCTCTGTGTTTATGAGGGTATATGTAGATATACATAGACCAGGATACAAAGTGGAGGGCTGAAGCTTGGGGTTTTGACTGGAGAACCTCACCCTCCTTCATTCTTTCATTCAACAAATGCTACAGGCACTTCCCATGTTTCCAGCCATATGTAGCCTTTGAGGATGGAGCCACAAAGCCATGATGGAAATAAATATAGCTCTGTTCCATGAGTTCACTAGGAGAGGAGATCCCCAGTGTGATGGAACGAGGTAAACCTGGGATCACACAGAGCACTGGACAAAAACAGGGAAGGGAGGACACCCAACTCAGCTTGGAAGAGGGATAAAGGAAGGCTTTCCAGAGCAAGTAAGTTCAAGGAGGCTAATAAGGGTGTAGGGTGGAGTCTGAGGCAGTATTCCTAGCAGAGGGAACAAAGAACGAAAAGTCTCTTAAGCGAAAGAAGGCAAGGTGTGCCAGGAGCTAGAGGAGGTTCTGAGAAGCTGGAGAGCAGAGACAGGGAGTGGAGGGGTAAGTCTCTGGAGAGGCACACAGAAGCCACCTCACAATCCTTTCCCGGCAAGCTCAGAAAAACCATAAGAAAAGGCCCCCTGGAAGTTGTAGAGCCTGGACAGAGGATTATCGTTAAAGTTAAATTTTAAAGCAGAAATTTCCCTTATTTTTACATCATTAAGCTTTAAAAAAAATCTTTATGTTTTAATACATGCTCGTTTTGACAAATTCAAACAATACAAAAACTACATTAATCAGAAAGAGGAAGTGCCCCCATCCCCTGCCAGTCCCATTCTCCAGCAGAAATTCCCGTTACTATTTGATTGTCTTTCCTTACCCACTTTTTATCTACGCATATGCCAATGTATATCTGTATATCGTTGCTGTTATTATAAATAACGAACACTAACAAGTAGTAACAGTGTTCCTAAGTGCTGTTCTAAGCCCTTTGCATGGACACTTACTTCATCCTGACTGTACCACAAATGGGTTATTTATCTCCAGCTCAGAGGTAAGGAAACAGACATGGAGAAATTAGGTAACTTGTCCATGTTGTACATGTGACATCAGAACCGGGAGACAAACCAGGCAGTGTTACTCTAACGTTTGTGCATCTAACTGCTATGTTCCATGCACATATACACACACGTGTGTGTGCACACACAACCTACAATATTTGTTATTTTACCAAACTAGGATCATAGCACACATATTAACTATTCTCACTTAAAAATACATCATCATTTAAAAATGGGCAAAAGGTCTGAATAGACATTTCCCCGAAGACACATAAACAGCCAGCACATGAAAATATGCTTGAAGTCACGGTCACTGGAAAAACACAAGTCAAAACAATAATGAGATACCACTTCATACCTACCAGGCTGGCTATATTTCTTTAATGGAAAACAACAAATGTCGGCAAGGAAGCAGAGAAATTAGAACCCTTGTTCACCACTGATTGGAATGTAAAATGCTTCAGCCACTGTGGGAAATACTTTGGCAGTTCCTCAAAAAGTTAAATATAAGAATTGCCATATGACCTTGCAATTCCACTCAGTGGTATATGCCCAGAAGAACTGCAGAGAATACTCAAACAAATAAACGCACACATCTGTTCACAGCGGCACTCATCACAGTAGCCCAAAAGGAAGAAACAGCCCAAATGACCATCAACTGATGGAAGGAGAGTCAAACTGTGGGGTATTCGTACCATAGATTATTACTAAGTCATAAAAAAGAATGAGGTATGACATATGCCGCAGTGTGGAGGAACCTTGAAAACACCAGGTACAAAAGGTCATGTACCGCATCACTCCCCATACATGAATTATCCAGAATGCCTAAATCCATAGAAACAGAAGAAGATTGGTGATTGCCAGGAGCTTTTGAATGGGCACAAGGTTTCATTTGGGAGTACCGAAAATGTTTCAGACCTGGACAGAGGTGGTGGTCATACAACATGGTGAACATACCGAATGTCTCTGGCCTGTCAACCTCAAAATGATTCATTTTTTTGGAATTTTACCTCCATAAAAATAAATGAATAAAAATATATCATGGGTTTTCTAGTCCTGGCCATGACTTAGTAGCTGAGAGCAGCCTTAATTTCTCACTATGAATAACTATCAAAGTGAGCAAAAGATATGAAGCAACTGACTTCAGGCATTGAGCAAGTGCTGAGCTGTTACCTTGATAGAAGGGTAGCGTGGAAGAAAAATCCCAGTCACCCCAGCTTTCTTCAGAGGAAGATGGTGCCCAAGTTTCAGGGATGTAAGCGGGGCCCAAGCTGAGAGCAGTGGTTTCACTGGGAGAAAAGTAGGAGCCTGGGAGAGGAAACAGGTGAGAGTGCAGGGCTGCTGAGGCATGAGGCTTACAGGGTGGGGCTCTAACCCTTACTGCCCAAAGGGGCCCCAGCAATCTGTGAAGAGCTGCCAGGACCCAGGGCCATAGTTGACCAGGTCTAGCAGAAAACAGCTGCTGAGGAGCTGAGAGATGAACAGAGATTGCAGACAGTGCAGAATGCTGAAGAGAATGTGGAGTTCGGACACAACCAGAGTGGAGAAATACAGGGGCTCAGTGGAGGCAGTTCTTAGGACTAAGGACCACACCCTAGGAGTGAGCACTCTGCCCCAGGAATTACAGCAACAGAACAGTTAAACCAGGCCTCGACAAGGGCAAGGTGACCTATCAAAAATTTAACTGCCTGCCAAAATAAAATTCACCACTCGGTAGCAAAAGATTTTCAAAAATGCAGTCTCTATTCTACATCAATCATAATATCCAGAGTGTAATGAAAAATTACTACCTATTTTTCCATTCCGATAAATATGCTTGCCCTTTGTTCTGTGATATGATTAAGTTACTTACACACAGTTTGATTCAGGTTTTGTTTTTAAACTCTGCCAGGTGGGAGCAGAGTAGCATTCAGTCTAGAGCTGGTTCTGCCTCACTATGGAGGAAAGACTTTTGTGAGGACACCAACTGGAATGCTTCTTCTGAATTACGAGGGTTTTCACTTTGGTGGGAACAGGTACTATTCCCAGCCCTGTGCAAACTTCAGGGATTCTTCTAATGTTTTTGGGTAGTTCTTTCTTTGGCCTTAGATAGTTTGAAATGTACGCACGAGCCAGTATTTAGCAGAAGACTTGTGTGTGCCTGCATGTGCATACCCACACTGCTCTGTCTTCTCTAGTACCTTGTCTGCAAACCCCAAACCCCACCCACCTGTACCTCTACCTTCCCAGACTCCCAGCTCCACCCCCTCAACTCAGGGAATTGGCTGGACTCCACTTGGATTCTTCCTCCCTACACCAAAGTTTTGAATCTTTCCCCAGGCAAAAGTTGAGGTAATTGTAGGAGGCTCAACTTGTTTGGTTCCTGACTCTCAATTGTCATTAGGTATTGTTGCCTGATGTCTTATCTAATGACAACCCTTGTTTCACGTATTTTGTTTGGTTGGTTGGTTCAGGCAGAATGGCAAATCTGGTCCCTGTTACTCCATCTTGACTTTGATTTATAGCAGTAAGTTCAGTGACTTAAAGGAAATAGACAAATTACTTGAAAAACAAAACTTTCTAAAACTGACCCAATAAGGAGTAAAAAATCTGAATCATCCCATATCTGCTAAAGAAACTGAATTCATAATTTAGAATCTTCTCACAGGGGCACCTGGGTGGCTCAGTTGTTAAGTGTCTGCCTTCGGCTCAGATCATGATCCCAGGGTCCTGACATCCAGCCCCTCGTCAGACTCCCTGCTTGGCGGGAAGCCTGCTTCTCCTTCTCCCACTCCCCCTGCTTGTGTTCCTGCTCTCGCTGTCTCTCTCTGTGTCAAAAAAACAAATAAAATATTTAAAAAATAATAATAATAAAAAATAATAAAACCTTCTCACAAAGAAAACTCCAGGCTCCTATGAATAATATATATCCAGGCCCCTATGGATAATAATATATATTATTATTTAATAATTCTCTTAAAAATTTAAGAAAGAAACAGAACAAATTTTATATAAACATATTTTAGAGAATAGTGGAAAACAGTTTCCAACTCAGCATAACCCTGATATCAAAGTCTGACAAGGACATTATAGGAAAAGAAATTTTACACCAAAATCACTTATGAACATAAATATAAAAACTCTAAACAAAATATTAGTAAATTAAATCCACTAATTCATTAAAAAATGTATCATGGCTAAATACAGTTTAACCCAGGAATGCTTAGACTGGTTTAATATTCAAAATTCAACCAGTATAATTCACAACATTAACAGAATAGAGGAAAACAGACATATGAACATCTCAATAGATGCAGGAAAAACAATAGAATTCAAAGTGATTCAAGATAAAAGATAAAAAAGAAAGAAAACTCAGCAAACAAAAATAACATGGGGCGTCTTGGTGGCTCAGTGGTTAAACCTCTGTCTTCAGCTCAGGTCATGATCTCAAGGTCCTGGGATCCAGGCCCGCATCTGGCTCTCTGCTCAATGGGGAGCCTGCTTCCTTCTCTTTCTCTGCCTGCCTCTCTACCTACTTGTGATCTCTCTCTCTGTCAAATAAATAAATAAAATCTTTAAAAAAAATAACATGGAAAGTCCTCAATCTAATAAAGGACACTTATAATAAACCTACAGCTGATATCTACTTAGTGTTGAAAGACTGGCCACTTTACTTTAAGACTGGGAACAGGGGTGTCTGGGTGACTCAGTTGATTGAGTGGCTGCCTTCGGCTCAGGTCATGATCCCAGAAACCCGGGATCGAGTCCCACATCTGGCTCCCTGCTTAGCGGGAAGCCTGCTTCTCCCTCTCTCACTCCCCCTGCTTGTGTTCCCTCTCTAGCTTTGTTTCTCTCTGTCAAATAAATAAAATCTTAAGAAAAAAAAAAGAAAAAGACTGGGAACAAAACAAAGATGTACATTTTACCACAACTGCATAGTTCTGGAGGTCCTAATCAGTGCAATAAGGCAAGAAAAAGAAATAAAATATATAAAAATTGAAAATGAAAAATAAAACTAACTTTCATGATAACATGACTTAATCACAGAAAATCCAAAGGAGTCTATAAAATCACCACTATCACTAATAAGAGGATTGGCATGATGCAAAGACAATGTACAAAAATCAATTGTATTTCTATATACTTGCAACGAATAATTGAAAAATTAAATTTAAAAAACAATAATATCAAAAACAATTAAGAACTTAGGGAAAATTTTAACAAAATATGACATGTACAAGGAAAACTACAAAATATTCCTGAAAGGAATTTACAAGATCTAAATAAATGGGAAGGTATACCATGTTCATCAAATGAAAGACTCACTATTGTTGAGCTATTAGTCTTCTCGCAAATTGATCTATACATTCAATGCATTGATCTATAAATTCTAATTAAAATCTCATCAGGCTTTTTTTTCTACAGGCATATTCTAAAGTTTATGTGGAAATGAGAGTGTCCTAGAAGTCTCAAGACAGTTATGAGAAACAACAAAATTGGAAGACTTATATTACCTACTTTCAAGACTTACTCTGGTATTGACATAAAGATGAATGGGAGGGACGCCTGGGTGGCTCAGTTGGTTAAGTGACTGCCTTAGGCTCAGGTCATGATCCCGGAGACCCAGGATCGAGTCCCACATCGGGCTCCCTGCTTGGCGGGAGGCCTGCTTCTCCCTCTCTCACTCCCCCTGCTTGTGTTCCCTCTCTGGCTGTGTTTCTCTCTGTCAAATAAATAAAATCTTAAAAAAAAAAAGATGAATGGGAGCAGCAGACAGTCCAGAAATAGACTGATACACACGTAGAATTGATTGAATTCTTACAGTTCTGTTTTGTTTTGTTTGGGGAAGAAAAACATTTTTTTTCTAATTTGACAGAGAGAGAGACATTGAGAGAGGGAACACAAGCAGGGAGAGTAGAAGAAGCAGGCTCCCCACTGAACAGGGATCCTGATCTGGGGCTCGCCCCAGGACCCTGGCATCCTGATCTGAGCCAAAGGCAGATGCTTAAAAACTGAGCCACCCAGGCACCTGAATTTTTAGTTTCAAAGGTAATTTAATGGGGAAAAGATCGTCTTCTCCACACATGTTGCTGGAACTGGATATCCATACAGAAAATAATGAGCCCTGACCTGTACCTTACACCATACATAAATATTAACTCAAATGGATCAGAGGCCTAAGTATGAAAGCAGAAGCTATAAGGTTTATAGAAAAAGCTGAATCAGGAAATATCTTCATGACCTTGGGGTAAGCAAAATTTTCTTAGAGCACAAAAGGCACTAACCATAAAAGAAGCATAAATAAACTGTGTGTCACTCTGTTCTTCAGACTGTGTGTCACTCTGTTCTTCAAAGGACTTATATTCAGAGTATATAAAAACTACTACAATTAAAAACAAAAAGACAATGCAACAAAATAGGACAACAGACTTAATAAAGTATTCCTAAAAATATGAAAACTTAATAATCATGAGAAGACCTGTTCCACATCATTTGTCATCAGGAACGTATAAATTAAAACCACAATAAGATAGATCATTATGTACCGTGAAATGGATAAAATTTAGAAGACTGGAAATACTTAGTGCAGGCAAGAGTGGCTAGAACGCTCATTTATTTCTGATTAGAGTGTGAAATGCTACTATCACTTTGGGAAGCAGTTTTTAGCACAGTTTTTAATACAGTTCAACATATACTTATCATATGCACAGAAAGTCACTTCTTAGGTATATAACCAAGAGAACTCATGTACACACACACACACACACACACACACACACACACACACACTTCATACATATGGCACCACATTGGAACAGCCCAAACATTCCTCTCTAGAGAATAAAGAAATCATGGTACACAAACAAACAAGAGAATACTACTCAGCAAGTCTGCTCATGCTGCCATAAAATACCAAAGGCTTAAATAACAGAAATTTATGTCTCACAGTTCTGGATGGAGCCTGGAAGTCAAGATCAAGATACTAGCAAAGTAGGTTTCTTCTCTTGACTTAGAGGAGGGCAAAAGAGAGAGGAGAGCAAGCTCTCTGGTGTCTCTTCTTTTAAAAAAATACTGATCCTATGGGACCAGGGCCCTACCCTTATGACCTCATTTAACCTTAATTACTTCCTTGAAGGGCCCATCTCCAAATATAGTCACAGTGGAGGTGAGGTGTTGGAGCTTAAAACTTCAACATACAACTTGGGGGTGGGGGTTGGGGGGTGAGTGGGACACAAATATACTGGGCACAACAGCAACAAAAAGGAAACGACTGTTACTCACAACAACATGGCTGAATATTTTTAAGAACTATAATTCCAAAAACATAGAGTTTAAGAAGAGACAAAACAAATCTATGGTGTTAGAAATCAGAATAATGACTGAGGCACCTGGGTGGCTCAGTCAGTTGAGCATCAGCTCTTGGTTTTGGCTCAGGTTATGATCTCAGGGTCGTGAGACTGAGCCATCAGCATGGAGTCTGTTTGAAAATTCTCTTCCTCTGCCCCTCCCCCATTCATCCTTGCTCTCTCTTTCTCAAATAAATATATAATCTCCAAAAAAAGAAAGTAATCAGAATAACAATGACTTTGTGTGGATGGGGAGGGATTGACGGGAAAGTGGCATAAGGAAACTTTTACAGTGATGGAAATTGTTTGTTTTTTTTTAGCTTGATAGGGTGATGGTAACAGGTGAATACATTTGCCAAAAGTCACAGAGCTATATCCCCAGAAGTGGGTGCCTTCACTGCATGTAAGTTATGGCTTTCAAACAGGTACCTTTCTCCATAGCAGGTCGCATGGATTTACCTCTATACTTTTAGCAGCTACATAGCCTTCCTTTCTGAATGTCATAATTCATAACTATTTCCCCATTGATAGATGCTTACAGGTAGACTTCCAAGTCTGTGCCATTGTAAACAATGCTGAAGTGGACACACTTGGAGGATAAATTCCTAAGTGGGATTGTTAAAGCCTTCACTTTGCGAAAGAGGAAGAACCTGGCTGAAATGAATAAGTCATGGTGACAACAGCTACAGCATAAGGGGTCTAGCTGTAATCCACCACCGTAGGGTGGGAGATGGGAGCCATGATGGAGGTAAGCCTAGTAAAACATTAGACTTGTTGAAAGTGCTATGTGGTTTGCACCTGAAAGTAATGTAACATTGTGTGTCAACTATTCTTCAATTTATAAAAAGAAAGAATTTTAATCTCAGAAGCAAGAAGAGACTTCTCTAAGGCCTACTGTAATTATACACCATGTTACGCTGGCAGAACCTGAAACTGAAAAGGTGTGTGTTATCACACAGAAACACTGAAGGGGTGGGGGAATAGAGGCCGATGCTAGGCTTCTGACCAGAATAACATAAACCATTTATACTAATTCCATTTGCTTCCTTATCTCCCAGTAATCCTGTGAGTATTAATGCCTTCAGGTGGCCTTAATTTAACATAATCCTAAGTGAATTCCTGGGATCCCATAGTACCTTAGTAATAGTACCTTAATGGTATTAGTACCTATTACTTAATAGTAATAATACCCATAGTACGTTAATAATAACTCATTACATGCCAAGCACTATGCTAGCACTTTATATGCATTATTTCATTTAATCCTTATAACTCCATAAAGTAGATCTGGTATTAATTCCACGTCCATTGTATAGATGGGAAAACTGAGGCTTTTTTGGTTTTTTTTGTTGTTTTTTTTTTAAACTGAGGCTTTAACAGGTTAAGTACTTTGCCCAAGGTAACACCACTAAAAGGTGACCTAACAGTTTCAAACCCAGGTCCCTGACATAAAAGGCCCTACTCTTAACTCTTACACCACACTTCCTCTCAAGGATAAGATTTCATAGGGATGTTGTTGTGAAGGTTACACAAAACGATTACAGTGTTGGTTACTGGCCTCTCAACAACTTGAAGGCAGTTCATGCATTTTTATTTGTCTTCCTGACATCTGGCTCACAGTGGAATGCAAAGGGCTTTGCACTGTGCCTGACATGTAGTAAGCACTCAGTGACTGCAAATTATCATTATTCTTGGAACTCAATAAATGTTTGTTAAGTAAACATTTGCATGAATGACTAATTATCCAAAGTATTCTTTTAGCAGATAAACAAGGAACAGAGGGACAACAGGTTGCAAGCCTCCTCTTCTGCCAAAGAGCTCATCTGGAGGCAGCTGAACCAGGAAGGAATGGCCAATACCCTTCATTCACTTGTCTGCTCCCCCATGGGACACAGAAAGGGAAGGGAACTGGATTTGGTATGAGACCTCAGCCCCAGTCTGTGCACGCACGGTGTGGGGCAGACTCTCCACATATCGGTGCATGAAGGAAAGAATTGGTTGGTATAGTGGTGGAGGTGATGGTGGTGGTAGTGGGGTGTGTGTGTGTGTGTGTGTGTGTGTGTGTGCATGCACTCAAAACATGCATGTGGCCTCTTACTCCTCCGCACAGTGAAACCTGACTACAAATGAGGTGAGATTGGGGAGGCACCTGATACAAAGCTTTGGACAACATCACAGTGGGCACACAGGATGAACACAAGCTTAAGGGTAAGTCATGCACTCCGGGTCCAAGGACATCAGAAAGTCTTTGAACCTCTGCTGTCTCTTTCTATTCTGTTGCCTCATCTTCATTAGAGGAATACCCTGCAGCAGGAGGTAACAGGTGGAAGGTGAGGAAAAGCCTCAGCCCCATGAGCCAGGTGAGTGCTACTTCTCTCGACCCACACAGCCTTGTGTGCCCCATCCACATTCAGAGCCTCTGTCAATTTCTTGGCCAGCTACCAACATCCACTCAGACAGAGCCCTGGGCCCTGATCTGAGCCCCATTCGTCTGCCTATCTCCTGTTTCCCCTGCCTCTTACCTTGATTAGTTTCTGTCCTTGGCCAAAAGACCCCCTGCCATTCTCAGTCCAGCTGCTTTTCTCAGGGAAAAGATCCCATCACAGATAGGATTTGACCCTTTCAGCTCCTCTCCCCGTGTGATGACCTTCCTACCCTCTTCTTGGCAGGGGCAGGAAGCAGAGGGCAGCATGTCCCAGAGCCTGGTGACCTGAAGGAGCACCCAGAGCACTTGCTAAGATCACAGTTCTTTTTTCTACCTGGCTCCTGCCTTGCCTACTTGCCCAATTCCTCATTCTATGGCTCTAAAAGCCCTTGTTCTTATCTTGTAGTTAAATTTTCAGAGCCTTGCTCATTTGAGGCAGTTTTATGTTTTATGGTGATCCTTAAATTCCTAAGTGAAGTTTGTTTGAAATGTCTGTCACTCTGTTATTACAGAAACAATATAACAAGAAATATTTTCATATAAGGTTTTCTGCTGAAAAGACAAATTGTTCTCAAGCTTAAATATATGTGCATGATTTGAAAATATCAAGATGAAGAGAGAAAAAAGGAGCCAACAAATAAGAGACATAGAGGGATAAGTGAGGATTCAACCAATAGAAATTTATGGAAGAAGAGGAGAAGAAACAGAGGAGGGGCCCCTGGGTAGCTCAACCAGTTAAGTGTCTGCCTTCAGCTTAGGTCATGATCCCAGGGTCCTAGGACTGAGTCCCACATCAGGCTTCCTGCTCAGTGGGAAGCCTGCTTCTCCCTCTGTCTGCTGCTCCCACTGCTTGTGTTCTCCCTCTCTCTGTCAAATAAATAAATAAATAAAATCTTAAAAAATAAAGAAAGAAAAAGAAACCGAGAAGAGGAAATTATCAAAGAACTAATATAGGAAATTTTTAATTTCCTGGTCAAAGGAACGAGGCTGATACAAAAGCAAAGGTCAAGCAAAGCTTTATTTTGTGCCAAGCATCAGAATTTTACTGGCCAGCCAGGGTGGCTTCTCCAGGGAGGACCACGCCTAATTTCTCAGGCTAGCTTTTATAGAGCATCCCCCCAAATCACAAGCTGACTAGGGTCACATAACTACCCAGAGTTAATTTACATTTCCATTGTATAGGGGAAAACCACACCCTGAGCTGGAGCTGACCAGACTCAAGTGGCTTGCCTGAGTTAATTTGCACTTCCATGGCCCCTGGAACCCGGAGGTGGGGGCGTTTGGGCGTTCCCATCTGACCCCAAGTACTAGTAATGGTCTGTCCATTCTTGGTTTGCATCTCCATACCCACCCCCAGGACACTCCCGGATGGGAGGTTAAGAGGGTTAACTGATTGGGGTCTCCCCCAACCTGGCTCCGCTTTGTTTTCCAGGGTCCATTTGCCTGTAACACCTAGACCTGTTTTTCTGAGTAAACAAGATGGTGGCTTGGACTTCTAAATAGGTCCTTACAATTTTCTCATAGGTGATGGACACAAGATCAGAACAATGAATGAAGCAAGGCCCACACCTGGGAACAACACTGAAATAATAGGTCACCAAGAATAAGGAGAGGACCCTAAAAGCTTCCACTGAAGGTCAGGGTCCATATAAAGTGATAACAATGAGAGTAGATCAGGATTTTCAATGGGAAAATTGATACAAGGAACAATAGAGCAGTGCCTGCAAAGTTATAAGCAAATTTAAGGATGCCTGGGTCACTCAGTCAGTTAAGTGGCTGCCTTAGCTCAAGTCATGATCTCAGGGTCGAGGTCAGGTCAAGCCCCACGGTAGGCTCACTGCTTAATGGGGAATCTTCTCCCTCTCCCTCTCCCTCTGTGTTCTATCTATTTCACTCAAATAAAAAATATTTTTTTAAAAAGTTATAAGCAAATTTGGCTTACAACCTAAGACTGAATGCCCAGTACAATTATCAATCAAGCTTAAGAACAGAACATATAAATTCCTTCTCTTTTTAAGATTTAAATTTTTTTTAAAGATTTTATTTATTTATTTGACAGACAGAGAGATCAAAAGTAGGCAGAGAGGCAGACAGAGAAAGAGGAGGAAGCAGACTCCCTGCTGAGCAGAGAGCTGGACGTAGGCCTTGATCCCAGCACCCTGAGATCATGACTTGAGCTGAAGGTAGAGGCTTTAACCCACTGAGCCACCCAGGCGCCCAAGATTTAATTTTTTTTTTTAAGATTTTATTTATTTGACAGAGAAACACAATAGCCAGAGAGGGAACACAAGCAGGGGGAGTGAGAGAGGGAGAAGCAGGCTTCCTGCCGAGCAGGAAGCCCGATGTGGGACTCGATCCCCGGTCTCCAGGATCATGACCTGAGCCGAAGGCAGTGGCCCAACCAACTGAGCCACCTAGGCGCCCCCCAAGATTTAATTTTTAAGGAGGAGGAGCAAGATGGCGGAGGAGTAGGAAACCCAAATATCGTCGGGTCCCAGGAGCTCAGCTAGATAGTTATCAAACCAGTCAGAACATGTACAGACTCAACAGGAGATCGAAGAGAAAAAGAGCAGCAATTCTAGGAACAGAAAAGCAACAGCTTTCTGGAAGGTAGGACATGTGGAGAAGTGAATCTGAGGCAATATATGGGAAGATAGACAGCGGGGGGAGAGCCTGGCTCCTGGCAAGTGGCAGAGCAGCGGAGCACAAAATCAGAACTTCTAGAAGTCTGCTCCACTGAGGGACGTCACCCCAGAGACTAAGCGGGAGGTGGAGCACTTGCGGGGACACTGTGGTCTCCAGACCAGGTCACAGAAAGCCCGGGGGTGTCTGAGCATTGCAGAGCTCCCACATACCCGAGCGAGAAGCTGGCTACAGAGACATTGCCGAGGACTGGGCTCTTAGCTTGCGGTTACCTTAAACCAGGATCCGAAGCGCAGTCGGGCCACGACTCTTCGAGCAGGGACCCCTCAAGTGGCAGATCTGGGGAGACTCACCTTCCTCCACTGGGAGGAGCGGCGCGGGAGCACGCTGCAGGAATCTGCTGGGTTTGGAGTCGCCAAAAAGGGCCTGTGGGCCAGGAATAGAAACGCTCTGAAGAGTGGGGACTGTGAGCTCTCAGCTCCTACTGGCCGGATATTGGGAAGCCGCCATCTTTACTCTCCACCACCAACGCCGTACGGAGAGGCTTTAGGGAACAAAAGCTACGGGAGGGAACCTGAGCAGATTGCTTAGCCTGGCCCCTGGCAAGGGTGGGGCAGTTCGCCTCAGGCAAAGACATTTGAGAATCACTGCAAAGAGCCCCTCCCCCAGAAGATCAGGAAGAATGTCCCGCTAAGACCGAGTTCACCGATCAATGAGAACTGCAGAACTCCGGAGCTATGGGACTACAGTGCATAGAATTCATGGCTTTTTTCCCATGATTCTTTACTCTTTCAAAGTTAAATTTGTTTTAATTTTATTTTTTCTTATTCTATTTTTTTAAATTTTTCCTCTTTCCTATTTTAATGTTTTTAAAACTATTTTATCTTATAAATACCTTTTTAAAAATCTTTTTAAATTTTCGTTGTTATAGTCATATTTTATCTTTTCATTGTATTTAACAATTGTATATATATATATATGTGTGTATATATATGTTTTTCTTTCTTTAAAATTTTGGGATACAGTTTCTTCTAATAGATCAAAATATACCCTAAATCTAGCACATGGCTTTATTCTAGTCTCCAGCCTGATCACATTCTTTCCTCCTTTTTTTTTCTTTTTCAACCAACTTCTTATC
>PITA01011226.1:30001-67894 GCA_004023965.1 Spilogale gracilis | reverse complement strand
GGTGCCCCAGAATTTTTTTTTTTTTTTTAAAGATTTTATTTATTTGACAGAGAGAAACACAGCCAGAGAGGGAATACAAGCAGGGGGACTGAGAGAGGGAGAAGCAGGCTTCCCGCCGAGCAGGGAGCCCGATGTGGGACTCGATCCCGGGTCTCCGGGATCATGACCTGAGCCGAAGGCAGTCGCCCAACCAACTGAGTCACCCAGGCGCCCCGCAGAATTTTTTTCTTAAAAGCTCAGTTTGTTTTCAGGTCTAGCATTTTTAGAAATTCTTATTTCTCTGTGTTCTTCATTCAGACCCTTTAAACCTGTCTTAAAAATCTGAGTCAGTTGTATAATTCTTTCTTACAGCAATGCCTGGGTTATGAGCCAGTGATATACTCAGCTGTTTTTGGCTTTTTCAGGACAACTACCCACACATTTTCCTAGCTCTCTAAGCAATGTATATATTTATACACACTGGAGTGTTGTTTGCTCTTTCTCCTTTTTCCCCCCGTACTGAGTACATTTATAGTTGCATAGTCAAATTGTGTTTTGGGGCTTCCCTGTCTTCCTTAACTGCCTTCATTCATCTATTCAACATGGTACCTTCTACTATGTAGCAGATACTGTGCTAATAAGTACAAAGATGTGGTTTCTGCTCTCAAAGTCTTAGATTTGTGGGAGTTAAGGAAGTGGTGATATGCATGGTATATAGTGGGGTACAAAGCAAGAATTTTTTGATTTGAACTTGTGTGAAAGGAGCTAAGTCTTGAAAGTGAATGAACATTTGCTGGGTAGGTGGGGAAGGATTGAGACATCCTAAGCCAAGAGAGCAGTGTGAATGAAAACTTGGAGGTGTGTTCCTTTCCACAATGTCATGCCTTGGAATTCTGCCTTTGTTTTTTAAACGTTTTGTAGCAGGAATTCTTAAAATTTCTGGTGGACCTCTGTCTACGAATGCCCTTTCTTTTTATTATGAACTCTCTTATTACCTGGTCTCTGGGAAAATTTTTCCCAGTTCTTCTATAATGAGGAAGTTTTCAGTGAATATACTCATCTTTATTTTCCTTTAAGTTTATTTAAGAAACTAATACAGAGAATTCAGCTTTTCTTTTTTCTGGCCCTGAAGATTTTCTGTCAAAAACTGAAAATTTATCTGCAGCGGCGTATTGAGATAACCTTTCAGTTAGAACTTAAGGTATTCCCGGAGAGATGGCTTAATTCTGCACACACTTAACATACTTTGCTTCTTGATTCAGAGACTTAACCATAAGGAAGCGGGATAGGCTAACTCTATTTTCATCCTTTTCTTGTTTTTCTGGCATCAGAGTTCTATAATCATTTTTTCAGAAATAATTATTATATTTTTAAATAATATTTAAGGAGGAATACCAGGAAACATATTACTTTGACATTACTTTGGGTATATTAGATATGCATTTAAAAAAATATCATTGTTTTTTGAGACTAGTAGCAGCCATGGTGATGGCTGGATTGTGAGTCACATACTCTGTACTATTTGTGGCTCTGTTTTGGCCACCACTGCCCACCCACAATCTCCTGATTCTCTGGGCAGCGTATATCTTTTATGCACTGGAATAACCCTGTGCTCAGAAAACAAATTGGGACCATAGCAGATGGCCAAGCATGCTGTACAATGGGATTAGCATTGGGCTCCTCCTTCCCAGGGTTCTCCCCTATGGTTTTAAGTAGTTTTGTGTTACAGTAAATTTCTTATCTTTATAATAAATTACTGACCTGGAAAATGTAATTGAGCATTTGAATCTTAGCTGCATTCAAAAATCTGTGTTAAAATTGTACAGCTTCTTGCTTGATTGATTATAAATGATAATGTAGC
The DNA here is from genome assembly GCA_004023965.1 of Spilogale gracilis. Lineage (NCBI taxonomy): Eukaryota > Metazoa > Chordata > Mammalia > Carnivora > Mephitidae > Spilogale > Spilogale gracilis. The sequence goes on along the minus strand of PITA01011226.1, from coordinate 66,054 downwards.
TTGGAGTTTAATTTGCCGATGCAGATGTTACCATCAGTCCCTTCTATGCTTCTGTAACTTCTGTTCATTTCGCCTTGCTTTCTTCTCCAGTTTCCTAAATTTGGGTATTAAAGAGTTTAGATTTAACAGTAGCAGAAAGCTAACTGATATATAGAATTAGAAGGCTGCAGTTGGTTTGTTAGTTTGGTCCTGGATTGGTTCTTTAAGTCTCTTCTGTTATTTTGTTTTTTCAAGGAAGGCAGAAAGAATAAACTTTTTTATTCTATTTTCTGTGCAGTCTTGGTTAAGATAGTGTTACTCTCTTTACTTTTTCTGTATCATAAGATGGAAAGGAGAAGATGTTTTATCACAAAAAAACAGTATTTTAGTAATTTTACTCAGAAAATTAATATTTTTAAAAATTGTCATATTTTTTAAAGGATTAATTACAGTGTTTTCTAAGTGTTACTATTTTTAAGTCACAACCCAGCTGTTAATGAAACTAAAGAGAGGAACAAATCAGTTTCTAATCAAATATTAAGTTGGAAATTTAATATATTTAGGCATTAGAATTTTTTTTCATTCTTTTACTTATTTTTTTAATATAATACAGTTTAATTTCTTTTTGTTTATGGAGAATATGTACAGCTAAATTCAAAAGCCAGAATCAAAAGCCAGAATGTGTAGTAGATGAAGTCGGATTGATGATGATTTTTTTGTTGGCAAATATACTCCATATTGATTTACTTTGCTTCATACAACCTTCCCTGTCTTGTTCCTGCCACCCCACCTTTTTCAAGTAAACCTAAGAGATCGATAGCTGAATTTGGACAGTCTGATTTAAGTTCTAGTTTGTCAACAGATAACTTTTTTAAATGATGTGCCATTACACATGTGACATTTTGTAATGAGTGAGGAGTTATTCCCTAAGAAAAGTTTACCTTGTTATAAATTGCCTTAATTATGATATATCCCTGCTCACCATCCCTTCTACTTCCAGAACATTTCTCTCCAAAAAATAACAATAAAACAAACAAAATACCCTTTGTCTGTACATTCTGATAATCCAGAAACAAGAAGCTTCAGTTATAAGTCATTAAAGCAACAATAGCAATAGTACAGCTTTATAATAGATGGAGAAAAACCTACTCCTGCATAATGAACTATTTCTAAAGCTTTGTAGCCTAAACAACCAGTTTTGAACGCTCACTTATTTGTGAGTCATAAATTCAGGAAAGACTCTCTTGGGTAGTTTGTCCCTGATTTGTTTGGTGACAGCTGGGGGTGTCAGCGGTTGGGTGATCCACTGCCAAGCTGGCTTTTTCACTTGCATGCATTCGTCTAGGTACTCCTTGGCCTCTGGCTATGTGGCTGTATGGTGTCTTTTGCCTCAGGGCTTCTGCATATGTCCTGGGTATCCCACAGCATGATGAGAGTCGTCACACTTCTTATGTGGCACCTGACTCCACAGCCATAGATGTCAGAAGCAGAAGCTGCCTGACCAGTTAAGGGTTATGCTATGAATGGGTTTAGAAGTGGCAGAGGATTCCTTTTGCTGTATTCTGTTGGTCATACAGATTTATCTTGATTCAGGAGGTTCAAGAAATAGACCTCACTTCTTAATGGAGCTGTGGCAAACCACATTGCAGAGAAGTTTGTGCAGTGGGAGGTATTATGGTGGACATCTTTGGAGACAGATATCTGTTCCAGATCAATAAAAATGTTGAATAAAGGATTGAGAATATGATTAAGTTTTTTGTGTGTATGCTATGGTGATAAAGCTCTTAGTTCCTTTTTTGTTGTGTTACGGTGTTGCAGATTTATTAATCCAAATGGAAGAGGAGTTTTTCTATTTCCGTTTTACTCAGTGTTTTAATCTGTTATTCATAGAGTTGCTACGGTCATCTACTGTTCCCAACAGAAGTCACCAGAAATCAGAAGGAATTCTAAACAGTCTGTGATTGTTTTACCCAATTCAGGAAGTATCACAGGGTATAAAAATATGAAAAAAGAGTACAGAGGAGTAAGGTGTAAAGAAAGGATGCAAAGGACTGACTGACAGCAGAAGGGAATTAATGCTATGTATTTATTTTAGAGATTGACCTTAGGTGAGAAGCGCAACTTTTCTAGATGAAAACTTTGTGTATTAGTGCTCTCATATGAAAGAGACTGCCATCTAGAAGATAACTGGACTGAGTATGTGCATAGATTCTAAAGAATTTTAAAGTCTTTAAAGAACAGAGAAACTTGGCTCAATTTTTTTGTATTATTTGGGGAGTAAAACAGGATAAATCTTAGGCTTAGAATTTTTAAACTAGCATTAGAGGTTAAATAATTTTTTTTCCTAATTGAGCTATAATTCACGTATCATAGAATTTACTCTTTTAAGCTATAGAACTCATTGTTTTGTGTATACTTACAAGTTTGTGTGGCTATCATCACTGTGCAGTTCCAGAACATTTTTCAAGAAGAAACCCATACCTGTTAGCACTCACTACTTCTTATCCTCTTGCAGCCCCTCATCTACTTTTTATCTCTGTGGATTTACTTGTTCTGACATTTTGTATAAATATAAGTGTATAATAGGCAGCATTTTGTGTCTGGCTGTTTTTTAATATAATGTTTTCAAGGTTAACTCATGTTGTAATTCTTCACTCAACTATCAGCACTTCATTCCTTTTTAAGTCTGAATAATATTCCATTAGAATGAATATAGCATATTTTGTGTATACATTCATCAGTTTATGGATGTTTCGGTTATTTATAGTTTTTGTCTATTACGAATAATGATTCTATGAACAATGATGTATAAATTTTTATATTAACTTGTATGTTTTCATTTCTCTTGTGTATATATCTAAGAATGGAATTGATGTTAACTTCATTTTTTTTTTTGAGGAACTGCCTCAGAAAATTGTTTCTAAAGCAGTTCTATGATATTCTAATCAACATGTATTATTTTTCTTTTTAAAATAATCATTCTAATGGGTATGCAGTGGTATCTTTTGTGGTTTTCATTTGTATTTCCGTAATAACTGATGATGTTGAACATCTTTTCATGTACTTGGCCATTTGTGTATCTTCTTTGGAGAAATGCCTATTCGTATTTTTTAAAAAAGATTTTATTTATTTATTTATTTGACAGAGACAGAGATCACAAGTAGGCAGAGAGGCAGGTAGAGAGAGAGGAGGAAGCAGGCTCCCCGCTAAGCGGAGAGCCCAGTGTGGGCCTCAATCCCAGGACCCTGAGATCATGGCCTGAGCTGAAGGCAAAGGCTTTAACCCACTGAGCCACCCAGGTGCCCCTTATTCATATTTTTTCATTAATTTTCTAGTTATTTGTCTTTTTATGATTGAGGTCTTGGAAGGCCTTTATTTATTGGAGATAAAGAGATATAGATAAGAGATTTGCAGATATTTCTCCCAGTCCTGGGTTATCTTTTCACTTGCTTGATAGCATCCTGTGGTGCACAAGAGTTTTCAAATTTGATCAGGGCCAATTTTTATGTTTTTTTTCTTGGTTGCTTTTGCTTTTGCTGTCATGTCAAATAAACTCATTGCCTAATTGAAGGCTGCAAAGATTTCCTCCTACATTTTCTTCTATGAGTTTTGTAGTTTTAGATTTTGCATTTAGATCTTTGATCCATTCCAAGTTAATTTTTGGTGTCAGGTAGGGGTCACCTTCATTATTTTGTATGTGCGTATCCAGTTGTCCCAGCACCATTTGTTGAAAAGACAAATCTTTTCTCATCGAATGGTCTTAGGACTCTTGCTAAAACCCAGTTGCTTATGGACACGTTTGTTCATTTCTAAACTCCTAATTCTGTTCCTTCAATGTATATGCCTCTCCATGTGTCATACCACCCTGTTTTGATCACTGCAGCTTTTTGTAGGTTTGGGTATTGGGAAATCATCTACCTTTTCTCCTTTTCAAGATTTATTTTTTTGTGGGGGTGGGGTTGGGTCTCTTGTAATTCCATATGAATTTTGAGATCATTGTGTCCATTTCTGTGAGAAAGGCATTTGGAACTTTGGTAGGGATTGTGTTGAATCTGCTCATCAATTTGGGGAGTATTGCCATATTAACAATATCAAGTTTTTCAGTTGATGAACATGGGGTGTCTTCCACCTTCTTTAGGTTGTCATTAATTTCCTTTGTCAATGTTTTGTAGTTTTTGATTTATGTCTTGAACTTCACATTTATTCCTAAATATTTTATTCTTTTTGATGCTATTGTAAATGGAATTGTTTTCTTCACTTTATTTTCAGATTATTAATTTTTTATACAGATATACAACTGATTTTTGTGTATTGATTTTGTATTTTGCAACTTTCCTAAACTTGTTTATTAGCTCTGATAGTGTTTGAATGGATTTTTTTGTAATTTCTGTATATAAGATCATGCAGTCTGCAAAGAGATAGTCATACTTCTTCCTTCCCAGGGTGGCTGGTCTTATTATTTTTTTCTTCCTTAATTGCTATTCCCAAATGTCTGGTACAATGACGAATAGAGGTAGTGAAAGCCTATGTCCTTACCTTTTACTTACAGGTTTTTTTTAATTTTAAGAGATCTCTACACCCAGTGTGGGGCTTGAACTCACAACCCTGAGACTAAAACTTGCATGCTCTACTAGCCAGGCGCGCCCTGCCCCTGTCTTGTTCTTTATCTTAGAAGAAAGGCTTTCATTTTTTACCATTAAGTGTGTTGTTAAGTGTGGATTTTTCATAGCTACCCTTTATCAGGTTGAGGACATTCCCTTTGTTCTGGTTTATTCAGTGTTTTTATCATGAAAAAATGTACTTTGTCAGATGGTTTTTCTAGATTTATTGAGATGATCATGCGATTTTTGTTCTTTATTCTATTAATACGGTACATTATATTGATTGATTTTTGTATGTTGAACCAACCTTGCATTCACGGGGTAGGGATGGATGTTTTTACATCTCCCAGTTTTTATCTGGAGAAATGGGGAAATTTGTTCTGTCAACATTATCATCTTGACAATAGGAATGAACCTGAGAGAACATAGCCTTTGGATAAATGCCTTATTTTTTTAAAGATTTCATTTATTTCACAGAAAGAGAGATAGTGAAAGAGGGAACACAAGCAGGGGGAGTGGGAGAGGAAGAAGCAGGCTTTCCCCTGAGCAAGGAGCCCAATGTGGGGCTGAATCCTAGGACCCAGGGATCATGTCAAAGTCAGACACTTAATGACTGAGCCACCCAGGTGCCCCTAAATGCCTTATTTGTAAGTGCTAAGCTATAATAGAAATAAGAATCATGAAGAGACATATATTATAATGCTTATATAATAGAGAAGTAATTTTGACTCTTATTAAATATTTCCTTACATTTTTTAAAAAGATTTTATTTATTTATTTGACAGAGAGAAACACAGCTAGAGAGGGAACACAGCAGGGGAAATGAGAGAGGGGACTTCTCCAGCTGAGCAGGGAGCCTGATGTAGGGTTTGATCCCGGGACTCCAGGATCATGACCTGACCCAGAGACAGACGCTTAACGACTGAGCCACCCAGGCACCCCCCCTTAGATTTTTAACTATGTTTGATTAATTAGAAAAACTATTTCTGTTTTGATTGAGCACACATTTTAAAATTGAAAATGGTAATTAACAAGCAAATATGAAAGGGTCAGATCCCTGTTGTGATAAAGGTTGTTCTTAGAGGTCTCTCAGAAGACCTCATAGCAGGAACTTGTCAGAGTAATAAATACATAGATAAGTATCTAGAAAGGGACAAAGGATTTAAAAAATACTGATCAAAGTTTTGAAGCACAGTCAGTATTTTCTTCTGCTTAAAAACTGCTTATTTGACATTAATTAACTTGCATTGCATTCTCACCTGTGGGAATGGCCATTTGGATAAATGCCCAGGTACCTGTCAACTCTGGTTATGAAGTTGAAATAACCACCTGAAGAAGTTATTAAATCACACTTTGATGGACTAGCTTTTCATGCTGTTTCTTCGTTCTGCTACACCAGTGTGTGCACCCTAACCAGAAAATAGCTTCAAGTATCAGACATCTATTTTGTTTTTTATCTGTTTCTCATCTTCCTGTAATTGCCACACCTACTTGCTTTTTTCTCCTAACCCTTTTTTTCCTAGAGTAATTTTTTTTGATTAGAAAATTCAGGAGTACCTGAGTGGCTCAGTCAGTCAGGTATCTGCCTTCGGCTTAGGTCATAATCCCAGGGTTCCTGGGATTGAGTCCCACATTGAGTTCCTTGCTCAGTGGGGAGCCTGCTTCTCACCCTCTGCTGCCCCCCTGCTGTGTGCTCGCTCTCTCTTTCAGATGAATAAATAACATCTTAAAAATTCTTCCAAATCTGTCAAGGAAAATATACCAAAGTTGATAAGATCCTTAGATTTCCATTATATATAGACAAGGAACTGTTATTTGGATCCTTTCTCTCTGTATCTCACCCAGGCCAGACTCTTACTTTAGATGCAGCGGATTGAGTAACACAGTATTTTTATAAAGTAGCTAAGTGAGCAATTTTAAGTCAAGTGGCTGTTGATTTTAAATGACATTTTGAGTAATTGAAAGAATGACACTGATGAATGATTTTTAACTTCCCCTACCTTTTGACAGTCTGATGAAAACTATGGGCTCTCTCCATATAAAAATGTACATAGCTCATTTATGTGGACTTGGACATCATACATCCCTGCCATCCATGAACTCCTGATTAAAAATGTCTACCATCTATGAAACAAACAAGGTTGGGAAGAAGGGCTTCTGGGTTTTTACAAAGCCATTAAATTATGTGTGTGGCTCAAATATAAGATAAATTGTTCAAATAAAAACAGTTGCATGTTAACTGTAATCTAACTACAAAGAGTATAGCTGCTGGGTATAATGGATACTACGATGAGTGACCCAGAGTTGCCCTCCTTCCTGCGGGGAGCTGAGGATGTATTCACCCAAGTGCTGGAAGTGCCATTGACATAGTCCTTAGTTGTTAGCTTCTGTGGAGATGGCCTTGGTGAGAGACCTCCCTTGCATAAGGGCATACCACTTTCCATTGAAATCCCAATGATTGGTCTCTATAGGATACAAAGGATTGAATTCATTGCCCTGACAACTCTTAAAGATCATCCTGGATTCAGAGCTCCTCAAGGGGTTCCCTACATCCTTTGACACTTGGTGGCAGCAGAATTTCTCCCTCTGTACAATCCTGTTCTACCCCAATCCCCTTCCTTTCCACTGGTAGTGATCGCAAGAACACCCTTTAGTAAACTTCTTGCAGAGTACACTCTGTCTCAAGGAGACCTAGCCTTGTCACACTAGGGTTGAGTAGTAGTACAAGTTAGCTTACTTCAGGCCATAAAATTAGGCTTGGCTGAAATGAAAGTTTAGTGAGATGAACTTGAATTTAGACTCAAAATATGTGAAGCATCTCATTAGTATTCCCTTTAGCCTTATATTTCCAGTGGTTTTTGGAAATCTGCGTTTCTTTGACTTCATTAGTGGTTTCCCAGTCTTATTTTAGCTTTGCAGAACCCGTACCCCACAAAGTCGCTAATAGCTTGATTTGTTTGGTCCCACAGTATGAACCTGTGAAAGGTGTAGGTTATATGAAGACTTACTTATATATCCTGTAGTAATCCCTGGAGATTTCTTGTGTTGATAAGTACATATGATAAGAGAACTCCTCTTGTTATAATCCTAATCATGTTACTTTCATAAATCCTAAGTTTTCTTTCTTAGATAGCATTTAGAAAGTTCTTGCTTTTGTCATTCTAATTGAAATGATGTATAGGTCTATTCTAAGTATTTGAAAAAGATGGAAAATGTTTAATAAGGAAAATTCTATGTGAAACTAAACTTTTCTTTCCTTTAAATTGAGATAATGTTGAACATAATTTTTGATAGCTTTTCTTTTTCATGTAATATTATACAATAAAAAGGTTTCCATATCCTCAGTTAATGAACTGTATATGGTTGCATAATATTCCATCCAGTGGATAGACCATGTGTAACTTAGCTAGCCGCCTGTGTTATGTCTTTGATTTTTCTCAACTTTGTTATTGTTGATAAGTAATAAGAATCATGCTTGCTTTTTCTTTGAAGCTAAGCCTAGTATATCTGCTTTAATTAATTAGAAATACTGGTTTCTTTCATCACTAAAATGTAGTGGACCATTAAATATAAGACCATTCTATCTTGATAACCATTATTATTGTGCAACTTAAAGGGATACCATTCATATAGATTATGTAAGTTGTGTTCCTAAATGCAGTGTCACCATTGTCACTGCCTCCAAAGGATTGCCACTGTAAATCTGTAGATCTTTGCTTGATTTTAGCACCAGAAGGTCAGGCAAATTTTTATATATGCCTGCCAGCTAAAAAGTATTTGAGATATTTATAGAATTGTCTACCAAGCAGATGTTGACTGGCAGTCAAGATCTTTGGTCTCCCCAGGTTTTGCTTCATATTACCCAGTTAATTTTAATGCAAGTGATCCCTACTTCCATGATCTGTCCCATAAGCAAGTTTATCAAACAACTTACTTTCCCTTTCAGTAATTTATAAAATTTGTCAGGATCAGTGGACTCTGAGTGTCTTTTCCTAAAGGTCTTACCTATACTTTCTGTATTATTCAAATTGAACAGTTTTTAAGATAAAATATAGTGGTGCTTTGATGAAGTTTATTACTTTTTAAATGTTCTCATCTTCCCCCTAAGAATGCAGTTGTATTTTATAATTGAAAAGGAATATTAGTGTTCTTTTTTTTTTTTTTAAGATTTTATTCATTTGAGAGAGAGCATGAGTGAGAGAGCACAAGCAGAGGGGAGGGATAGAGAGTGAGGCAGACTCCTCGCTGAGCAGGGAGCCCTATGTGGAATTCTAGGACCCTGGAATCATGACCTGAGCCAAAGATAGACGTGTAACTGACTGAACCACTAGGCGCCCCTGTTCTTTGTTTTATAGTAAAGTAATTAGAAAGATCAAATAATTTGCCCAAGATGACATAGCCAGCTAGTTTTTCATTACAATAATCCACTCCATGACTTACATGGTGAGAGAATAGCACAGTTGAGAAGGAAAATCAACCAAAGAAATAATTGGTTACCAACCAGAATCTTTGCTGGGCTTGTTAAACACCATAAACAGTCATCACCAATATAGGTATGAAAGCTTTTTACAACCTAAACTGAGTTTAAAACATTTCTTAGAGTTTCTCTTGATTTTGTTGTTCTTGTGTCTTTTCCTAACTGGAAATACATGCTTCGACAAGTAACATTTTTTTCCTTTCCTTTCCTTTTTCCTTTCCTTTCCTTATTTTATTTATTTATTTGACACAGAGAGAGAGCATACAAGCAGGGGGAACAGCAGAGGGAGAGGGAGAAGCAGACTTCCGCTGAGCAGGGAAACTGATGTGGAACTTGATCTCAGAACCCCAGAATCATGACCTGAGCCAGAGGCAGATGCTTAACCAACTGAGCCACCCTGGTGCCCCTGGACAAATAACATTTAAAGGCCAATATAAATGGTCTGGGCAAAAAGTCATTTTGGTAAATTATAATTGTGCCTAGTTGGTTTTTATTTTTTGCCGGAGCATAGGGTAATAGATTAACAGTTGCCGAGAAGTTAGGGGACTTAGTAAATTTTTCCTTCTTATACTTTATTAATTATTATAGATCCGTTTTTGCCCCTGATTATGACTGTTTATGCAGACTGTACTTCTGCCATTGATACTGGAAGATACCATTAATAAAGTACATTAAGGTCAGAGCCTCTCTGAGTAATTTGCTTCATACAGGAAATTGATGCTGATGACTGCTCAGAACAACTGTGGAGACATCATCAAAAAATATTCTTTAAATGCTATTTAAAGTAGCTAAGTGATTGCAAGTAGTGTTTTGGGATTCCTTGTCCTTAGAACTATATCCTAGAGGAAGTCTCTTAACTTTACTCAGTGATTAGAACCTCAAAAGCAGAGTAATCAGTTCCACTTGACTAGGAATAAATCACCCACGTTGAAACATGATAGTTCTTGACAACTGGCAAGGCTGATAAAAACCAAACCACAAAAGATGTCAAAAAATCTGTGCCAATATGGAAGTGGTGTGCAGCTTTGATGAATTCACATATAGCATGCATTTGGCATTAATCTTCCTCTGGTTTCATACATTTTTGTCTTTGTAAAATAAAAATTATATGAGGAGAAAAAGGCTTTATATAATATAATAATTATGTTATTTCTGTTTTTTTTTTTTTTTTTACAACCCAGTTAACAGAGCTATACTATGATTAGAGAAGGAAATGTCATCTTTCTGTAAATAGTTATTTTAAAAAAATCTTGAACTCTTAGTTCTTCTCTCTGGTAATAAACTGTATGTGTAAACCTGGTTGATTCCCCTCCTCCCTATTTATCGTGAAGGACATAGACATAGAAATAAGCAGCAATTCCTTTGATTGCTACAAAATTATACTCATAGAAATTGAATATACACTAATAGGTACTTCATGATCTCTTTCTGTACCAAATGGGGTTTATGGAAAGTAGGAAAAAACCCATAGAAGTATTAAATATGTCATTTTCTGTAACGGTCATTAATTTTCATTATGATAAAACAAGTAAGAGAGGGAAAATCTTAAAAAAATTTTTTTTTTTACATTTTCTTTATTTATTTGACAGAGAGAGATCAAAAGTAGGCAGAGAGGCAGGCACAGAGAGAGGAGGAAACAGGCTGCCTGCTGAGCAGAGAGCCCAAGGCGGGCCTCGATCCCAGGTCCCCGAGATCACAACCAGAGCCAAACGCAGAGGCTCAACCCACTGAGCCACCCAGGCACCCGAGAGGGAAAATCTTTTTAACTTTTTCATTGTCAAGTGCTTTCTAGTCCAGACTAGCTTCTTCTTTCTAGCCCTTGGACGTCAGGCCAGACTGTTTTAATAATACCATGGTACTGAAATCCTGATTATCAAGTGTGTTTGGCTCTGCCCACTAGCTTGAGTGTACTGAGTTTGGATATATGTTCCTTCCATGGAAGATGCACTTTCACATTTGCAGTGGTTTGTTATCTCCACCCATCATTCTTTGCTTCAGTAGGGGATACGATTTTAATATAACTGACCATAATCAAGTATACTATGTTTGTTAGTAAACAGTGTTTAAAAATAAGGGATAGTTTATTTAAAGATGCTTGAGTCATTTGTATGATTGTCTTTTCTGTTTTTTTTTTCTTTTCCTCACAGAACATATTTATAACAGAGATTAAGAATAGGATTCTAAAGGTTGATTGCCTAGTAATTATTTCATGGTCTTCTGCTGATGCTTTAAATAGTTGTTATATATAAAGTTGTTACAACCATGCCTGACTTAAAAAGAATACTGTGTGTTTTTTTTTAAAGCTTTTCTTTTTTATTTGGGGTGAAGGGGGGAATAGAGACTGAGTGAGAGGAAGAAGAAGACTCCTTGCTCAGCAGGGAGCCCGATGCAGGACTCAATTCCAGGACCCTGATATCATGACCTGAGCTGAAGGCAGATCCTTAACTGAATGAGCCACCCAGGTGCCCCATGGTAATACTAGGTTCTTTTTAAGGGTTAGTTATCACCTGTTATCACCACCTCCTCCTTACCACCACAACCATTATTATTATTGTTATATCGTTATTTTAGGGATTTTGTGGTTTCTGTTCCCACAAAATGGAGGGGATTTTTGTTTGTTTGTTTGTTTTGTTCTTTTTTTTTTCTCTCCAGATAGCCCAAGCATATTCAAAGGAGTATTTTTCCATTTAACATGATTCCAGATCATTTTTATTATTCACATTCAAGTATGTGCACAGCTGATCTGTTTTTTTTCTTGGATATTTTATTCAAAGCTTTTTGTAATTTATTTATTTTAAATCCTGTTGCTAATTGAATTTAGTATAGAAACAGGAAACTATATTTTATAGAAATTGCATAATAAGTGCTGAAATACCATGATATGACTCTATCTGGGTGATCAGCTTTTATATTGTCAACATTACTAGAGAGCATGATTTTGAATCACAAGCATAGTGAGGATATTTAATAGCAGCTCTCATTAGGGGTCATGTTATCCATCATGTTGCTAGGTAAACTAAAAGAGAAGTAGTTTTGCACACACTCTTCCTCCCATATACCACACAGCATCTTTAGGGCTTATTCGGTGCTTACGTGGCTAGTTTGCACATATGTGTGTCTGTTTCAGGTCTTCCTTGTGATGGCAGCTTGCCCAAAGGAGGCAGTTTTACTGTCCACTGTCTTGCATTTTGTCAGTTCTTTTCACTATGGAATGTTTATTCCTCCTCTTAAGAAGTGAATGGCCATCCTTTTCCTCCCCTCCAACTCAGCAATCTGTTTAGACAGCTGGGTAATTGAAAAAGAAAGTAGCTAATGTTAATGGGGATTTTACCAAGTTTAGCAGCTTCTGCACCTGAGTATATTATGAAAACTTTTTGCCCACAAAGAATGGATTTCTTTAATAGTGTGACTACATATAAATTATATGAGTGGTATTGTTAGCAGTTTAACTTAATTTCTTAGATATTATTCATGAGGGAAAGAAGGGTGTTATCCTTATGGTGCATGTACGGGTTATTTGTATATTAGGTGGGCTACTAAAACAAGTCTCTGTTTTCTTGTATGTAAAACTTGGTTGGGTCTGTGAAATTTTACTTTAAATAATGGCTCTTGTAGTGCCCTTTCTTAACAAGAAAGTCTAATTGTCAGTGTGATTTTATCTTTTTTTTTTTTTTAAGATTTTATTTATTTGACAGAGAGAAATACAGCTAGAGAGGGAACACAAGCAGGGGGAGTGAGAGAGGGAGAAGCAGGCTTCCTGCCAAGCAGGCAGCCTGATGCGGGGCTCAATCCCAGGACTCCGGGATCATGACCTGAGCTGAAGGCAGAGGCTCAACCACTGAGCCACCCAGGCACCCTGATTTTATCTTTTTTTTTGCTTAATAAGGCTTATATGTTAGCAACTAGAATAGCATGTGTGGCTGGTTAAACGTTGCATTCTCTGTATATATGGAGTATTAGCTTTTTGGGTGGCAAAATTCTTTTCAGTGGTTGCAAGTTTACCTAAGTATTGATCCATATAAGATTCTAATAGAAGTGTCTGATTAAAGGAAGACTAATGATTTTCATCTGTCATGGTCTTTTCTCTGACAATGGCTTTTGAGCTTTTAATGGCATTGAAAAGACTGGAGCCCATTTCAGGCATTTTAGTGGTTTACCTGTATGATTATTTCATTGTTGAAAAATAAAAATCTAAGTCTTACACAGTATTTATGGTATCTTAGTCTAAATTTACCAGATCTTCTTGCATAGCTTATTTATTCTGCTTGTGGAATTCTTACTGACTCTAGAGAGAGCCTTTTTTTTTTTCTCTCTCTCTCTTTATAGAATAAGGCAGTTCCTTAATGAGCTTGTATTAAATAGATTAATGCAGGAAGTTATCTGAATGTTGTATCTAGACTTTTTTTGTTGTGTTTTCATTTTTGTTTTGTTTCAAGTTTTTAAATTCTGGTTAGTTAACATATAGTGTAATATTTTCAGGAATAGTATTTAGTAATTTGTCACTTACATATAACATGCAGTGCTCATCATGATAAGTGCCTTCCTTAATACCCATCACCATTTTGCCCACTCCTCACCTACCTCCCCTCTGGTAACCATTAGTAGTTTTTCTATAGTTGAAAGTCTCTTTTATGGTTTGCCTTTCTCTCTCTCTCCTTTTCCTTTCCCCTATGACTATCTGTTTTGTTTCTTAAATTTTATATATGAGTTAAATCATATGGTATTTGTCTTCTCTGACTGACTTATTATTTCTCTTAGCATAATACACTCCAGCATTGCAAATGGCAAGATTTCATTCTTTTTGATGGCTGAATAATATTCTAGTCGTGTAATATATACCACATCTTTTTTATCCATTCACCAGATGGTGGACATACGAGCTCTTTACATAATTTGGCTATTGTAGATAATGCTGCTGTAAACATCGGAATGCATTGTCCCTTTGAATCAGTATTTTTGTATCCTTTGGGTAAATACCTAGTAATGCAATTGCTAGGTTGTAAGGTAGTTCTGTTTTTAACTTTTTGAGGGACCTCCATACTGTTCTCCAGAGTAGCTGTACCAGTTTGCATTCCCATCAATAGTGTAAGAGGGTTCCCCTTTTTCTGCATCCTTATTGACATCTGTTGTTTCTTGCGTTGTTAATTTTAGCCATTCTGACAGGTATAAGGTGGTATCTCATTGTGATTTGGATTTGTATTTTTCTGATAATGAGTGATAGTGAGCATCTTTTCATGTATCTGTTAGCCAGTATCTAGACTTTTGTAGTTCCACTCTTGGCAGAAGTTTATGTGTATGCCTAAGTACAGTTTCTGAAAGTCCAAGCGTATATATTATTCATTTACTGATTAATGAACTGATATTTATTATACACATAGTGTGTGCCAGATATGAGGGGCAGGATCCAGTCTGCTTGCAGAGGCATGTATCTATGGGATAAACAGAGATAAAGGGGATAAACATGTAGACAGATGAAAGAATGGAGAGAGTGTATGTCTATGTATATATAACATGTACTTGTGTGATAGAGTACGAAGAGCCTTTTCTTCTCATAGAGGTAAGAACAAGGAAATCTTTTCAAAGGAGATAACATTTATGTTGCTTTCTGAAAGCCATGTGAAATATACCAGCTAGCACTAGTTTTAGCTAGAGGGGTCTAATTTATATTCTCCTGCTTGATTTTTTTCTATAGAACTTATCACCACATTATATACTGTGTTTATTTCATTCAATTAATGTTTGCTGTATTAGGATGTTATCTCTTTGAGGATAGGGATTTTCATCTGTTTTGATTACTTCTATATTCTCAACACCTAGAAAAGTTTCTGGCATATAACAACAGCTCAAGTATGTGTTGATTGAAGGAATGAAATTTGTTAGTTCTACAGCAATTGCCTTATTTTCTTTTAGTTTATTAAGACTGTCTCTCCACAGTTGCTTCATGTTTTTTTCTCAGTGTTTTTCATTATATCTACTATAATCTCCCATGAGAACATGCTATCTCTATAATGTTTCACAAACCCACGCCTTCTTTTCCATGTCTCTTAGCTCATTTAATCTTTGGTATCTCTTGGAAGATTGGTAAACTCTAATTAAATTATTTTCCATGTCTCTATACACAGCCCCTTAAATTTTTTCTCCAAAGCCATCAGAATTATCTAAAATGCAGAACTGACCAGACCATTTCTTTGCTTAAAAATACCTAATGTTCCCATCTGTCTAGAATAAAATTTGTGCTTTTTAGATTGCACACAGAACCATCCATAGCTTGGATTCAGTTACATAATGGTGAGTTTTATTACCATCTTATAACATAGTAAAAATCAGTCTATTCATTTTTCTCTGTACCACTAGTGCCTGGCAATATAATAAATAATTGAATAAATACTTCCTTGAGTAAATGAATGCATACAGATGTGTATGAAGGAATGAATATCTACAGTAAGGAATTTCATTGAAAATGCTTCATGTTTAGATGAAAGGTGATATAAAAAAATTTTAACACTAGCATTTAAGAATGGTTTTTCTTTATACAGCTGATTTGTCTTTCTTATGATCTTGTTCTAATCCGCAGTTCACTGTGAAGTGATTTACAGTGTCATTATTGAAGTAATCCCGTTTCTCATGTTTTCCCTATCATTCCACTCTTAATTCCATCTCTGTAGATTGACTCTTTTCTCTCTAGCTACTTCCTTATTTTTTTCAGAGATTTATATATATGCATGTATATCCATGGCTATGTGTATGTCTTTTCTGTGTTCTGGCTATAAATTCTGTCTTTAAAGTTTTGCATTCAGTTCTGAAACCATTAGTATTAAATTATTTCTATGGAACACATACCCAGAGACAACCCTGATCTACCTGTTTCCAACTTAAAATGATTTTTATTGTGGGGTGCCTGGGTGACTTAGTCCTTTAGCATCTGCCTTTGGCTCAGGTCATGATTCCAGGGTCCTGGAATCGAGCCCCACATTGTGCTCCCTGCTCAGTGGGAGGCCTGCTTCTCCTTTTCCCACTCCCCCTGCTTGTGTTCTCTCTCTCTCGCTGTGTCTCTCTCTGTCAAATAAATACATAAAAATCTTTTTAAAAATAAAATAATGAAAAAATGATTTTTATAAGTGACTATTTGTATTTCTTTTTTTCCCCCCACCGTTAGATTGAAAATCTTCAAGAGCAACTTAGAGATAAGGAAAAGCAAATGAGCAGCTTGAAAGAACGAGTCAAATCCTTGCAGGCTGATACTACCAACACCGACACTGCCTTGACAACTTTGGAGGAGGCCCTTGCAGAGAAAGTGAGTGACCGGTTTGGACTCTTCTTAGACACATTGGTTCCGCTTTCTCATTAATCTAAAATTTTCTCTAGTATGAGACTTGGATATAAAAGGCAGAAGAAATCCCTTAGGACAGAAGAGAAAAGAGCTTTCTGTACTATTCCTATCGTAGCTAGTATAAAGGGATAGAAAATCCATTTTGTTTTTGTCAACTTAAGCATCTCTTGCTAGGCAAGATGGATTTCACACTAGAGGGTAGTGGCTGAAAGTTTTTCTTCTTTCCTTCTTTTCTCTCCTTTTCTTTAATAGATATATTTATTTTAGAGAGAGAGAGAGAGAGAGGAGTAGGGGCTGAGGGAGAGGGAGTGATAAATTCAAGCAGACTCAACAATGAGCTAGGAAACTGATGTGGGGCTCAATCTCACCACTCTGAAGTCATGACCCAAGCCAAAATCAAGAGTCAGACACTTAACCAGCTGCGCCACCTAGGTGCCCCCAGTGGCTGCAGTTTCTAAAGACTAAGCCATACATTTTCATTTACTATCTTTCGAACAAAAAGAAAAGTTCTGTTTATTTATCTCATCAGTTAGAATCTGGGGATGTGGAAATATCAGACATTGACCATTAGGAAGCAATATATAATTAGTTCTTTACTGTGCCATGCTGGTACCTAATAAAAGCTTGGATTTTAGTTATTAATACAACATACTTGTTGTTTTTCTAGTCTCAGCCTTGCTACTTAATTTTGCATTTATGAACAAACCTAATTTTTCAGGAATGGTTGACTAAATAAAGAAGTGGCCCAGCCAGTTAGGTGTTAATGTCTTGAAAGGAAGTTTAAGGAATCTTGATGGTGCATTTTAATTAGATTTTTTTTTTTAAAGGAGTAGGGTCACTATTCCTTAGGCCTCTTGGACTCACAATGCTTCAGGCTATGTGCCAGGGATCAACCTGAATATAGTCAGAAATAATAACCAGAAATATACTTAAATTTTAACTTTTAGACTTACTGAGTATCTGTTGACAGAAGTTTTAATGGATTCTCTCTCTTCCCCTTCCCTTTTTTATGCTTTAATTCAATATATCATAATCTCCCAAATATCTTCCTTTTTTGGTACACGAATCGTTGGTTGTTTCCATTGCCTTTTGGGCACATGTGAATTTCATATAAAAAAGAAATATCTGTTACTTATCACCCTTAGGGGTGTGTGTGTGTGTGTGTGTGTGTGTGTGTGTGTGTGTGAAGTTTTTGGATACTTGGAAATTGAATAAAGGGGATTATTCCAAAAGAATACTTTAAGGACTTCTAATACTATTTGAGATTATAGGAAAAGAAACCTAGGGGAATCAAAAGAACAAAGTCACATCTTTGTTATTGCAAGAGAGGTAGGAAGGATGAATTCCTTGAAAAGTAGGATTATTAACAACTTACCACTGTCTTTTGAATGGAGCATGAAAGTGTGAAATTTTATCAGCTGAAAGCTGAATTAGAGTCATAAGATATAAGTATGAAAGGAATTTTCTTATGTATTGATATGTTTTCTCATCAGGAGCGGACAATTGAGCGCTTAAAGGAGCAGCGGGACAGAGATGAACGAGAGAAGCAAGAGGAAATTGATAACTACAAAAAAGATCTTAAAGACTTAAAAGAAAAAGTCAGCTTATTGCAAGGCGACCTCTCAGAAAAAGAGGTTAAGATCACCAAAATAGAATGATTTGGTTTGCTTAGTGCATTGTGTGCATATGTTGCTGGTGTTTATGTAATGCATATAAAAATGTATTTGATGGAAGATTTTCTTAATATTCTTATAGCAGGCCTTCCCAGAAGACATTAAGGGATATTTTGGGAAGCTTTGCAGAGATATAATAGATTGGATCATTCATTTCCTAAGTCTTTAGCTTTTTTAGTATGTTATGAGTTGGTTTCTAACTTGTTAATGACATTTTTATAGATCCTAAAATAACTGAAGCAGTTACACATGGAAAAATACTGTGCTAATGGTAAGAAAGGTGATAGATAAAATATGCAATGGAGGACTGCTTATTTACAATATCTCTTAAAAGTGCATCTCAGTATTGGCGGAGAAATCATTAAGTGATTGTTGACCAGTTAGGTGACTTTAGTATATTTTGGTCTTGCTTTTGGAAGGTGCTGTTAATATGACCCAAATAGTAAAAATACTGCCTTGAGATCATGTAATAATGCCTGGGCTGTAGGGACACTCTTGGATTTTCTTTCTTGTTATCTTTAAGACAGTTTATGGAAATTTAAGTTTCTAGTGGAACTTTCCTTCTAAAAGGGAAAAGCATTTTTATATTTAAGGCAGTGTAGCTACTGCAGTAACCAATAGTGAGTACTACTGCTAGTAACTAGTGTCAATCACAAAACTTGATCTACTTCCCTTTACTTTATGGGAATGGATATGTATTGATAGAACTCTTTAAATCACAATTCAATTGGTATTTCTTGGGAATTCAGCTTACTTTAGTTAGGACTCAAAAGCTGAAGCTGATATTGTTTTATATTCCATGAATGTTCTTGAAATAGAAATGTCAGTGTATAGTAATAAACAGAAACTGCAAGCCACCAACATAATAAATTTTAAAGTTGACATTTCCATTTTGTTTGTTTGTTTGTTTGTTTGTATTTATTCTAGATGTTTGTTGCTTCTTTCAGGCTTCACTTTTGGATCTGAAAGAGCATGCTTCTTCCCTGGCTTCCTCAGGACTGAAAAAGGACTCTCGGCTTAAGACACTGGAGATTGCTTTGGAACAGAAGAAGGAGGAGTGTCTGAAAATGGAATCACAATTGAAAAAGGTTAAAGAAAATTTTTCCATTTTTCTTACTTTGCTTTAAATAAGAACATAGTAGAGAGCTCTGCAGTGTTCAATGTGTAATAATTTACCAATGATGTAATAATCCCTTACAGCTCAAAATACGATTTATACCTTCAGCAGTTCTCTAAATGTTCTTGTCTTGTTTTATTTTACTACCGAGAATCCTCAAGCTCTTAGAAGATTGTCAGAGAAAGATTTAAAAATGCAGCTTCTTTTTTTTTTTTTTTTTTTTTTTTTTTTAAGATTTTATTTATTTGACAGAGAGAAACACAGCCAGAGAGGGGACACAGGCAAGGGGAGTGAGAGAGGGAGAAGCAGGCTTCCTGCCGAGCAGGGAACCCAATGTGGGGCTCGATCCCGGATCTCTGGGATCATGACCTGAGCCGAAGGCAGTCGCTTAACCAACTGAGCCACCCAGGCGCCCCTAAAATGCAGCTGCTTTATGGACAAAGTATAAGATAACAATGTAAAAATCTTAATTTTCTGATATATCCCTTCCATTAGCATTGAGCTTCCTAGGAGATAATTTAGCAATGATAGTCACCCATACTGGCAGGTATTAAGATATGGTACAGATATTTTTTTCCATTTCTTTGGTTTATTTCCCTCTTAAGATTTATATGGCAGTTTGCAGTTTTCAAAACACTTCCATATTTCTAATCTCTGAGCTATCAACTCTGTGAGAATTGGAGCTATGACTTTTGAGCAGTTACATTAACTGAGACCAGTTCATATTGATGACTAAATGAGAAAGGGTGCAGCCTTGTCTCAACACTTTAAGTCTTATCTCTTTCCATATGTTGGGTGTATTCAACATGATATCCTTATAGTGAATCTTCACATAGGGGATGTCAAAAGTAAAATTGTGTTTTTAGGCTAAAGAAAGAAAGAAAATCTAATATCTTAAAGTTACTTGTGAGTAAATAGGCGAATTCTATTTATGAGATTACAGATTTTGATTATGAACAACTCAGATTTGATAGCTGGCTTTTTTTCCTCACTGAAAAAGTAGATGTAATTTTCTCTTTAATACCTAAATATCGAAGATGGAGCTACTTATATGCATTTAGGGTTATAAAACAGAGCAGTAACTAATAAGAGTAATATTATTCATTAATATTCCAAACCTTCCTGTTCATGACAGTCCCACATCTTCTTTCTGTTTGTTTATTTTTAACCTCTTTGTTACCATAGTCTCTTATATCTTGGACTTTATATTTAGGTTTAGGAGAAAAAATAAAGTTATCTTTGGGGGTTGATGGCTTTCCGCTACTGTGATTTTTTAATCTATTTTACTAATGGCCAATTTTCTTTTCATAGTTTCCCTTGTTTCATTCTGAATGATTGTTTCTTTCATTTTAATTCGTTAATGATATTTTCCTAATATACTGCTTCCATAATGCCCAACTCCAATAAGGAAGTTGTTACTGTAGTTTTCCATATCTTTCATTTGTTTTTTGCTTTTTCTCCCGTCTTTAATTTGAGCATTTTATATAATTCCATTTTCTTGTTCCTTTTAACTTATCGGTTATATTCCTTAAATTTTTTCAAGTGATTACCCTAGAGTTTCCCATATACATTTTTTTGCTTATCCCACCAACTTTATTGAGATGTAATTAACAACTGAAAATTGTATATATTTAAGGTGTACAACATAATGATTTGTGTATACATTATGAAATGACCATAGTCAAACTAGTTAACACATTCATTACCTCACATACTACTATTTTATTTTTTTGTTGAGAGAACTTTTTAATACTCTTAGCAAATTTCAAGTATACAACACAGTATTATTAAGTATGGTCACCATCCTATATATTAGATTCTCAGAGCTTATTGCTCTTACAACTGAAAATTTGTAACTCTTCTTTGAGCAACATGTCCTCACTTGCTACCCTCCAACCCCTGACAACCACCGTTCTATTTTGCTTCTATGAATTCAGCTTTTTTAGATTCTGTGTAGAAGTGAGATCATGCAATATATATTTCTGTGTCTAGCTTAATTTCACTTAGCATAATGTCCTCCGTGTTCATCCATGTTGTCACAAATGGCAGGATTTCCTTTATTTTTATGATTAAATAATATTTCAGCACACACACACATATACACATCGTATTTCCTTTATCCATTCATCTTTTGATGGACACTTAGATTCTTTCAATATCTTGACTCTTGTGAGTAATGCTGCAATGAACGTGAGAGTGCAGGTATCTCTTTGAGATCCTGATTTCATTTCTTTTGGATATATATCCAGAAGTGGTTTGCTGGATCATGTAGTAGCTCCATTTAAGAATTTCTGAGGAAGACTCATACTGTTTTCCTAATGGTTGTATGAATTTGCATTCATACCAACAGAGTACAAGGGTTCCTTTTTCTTCATACTCTTGCCAACTCTTATTTGTAGTCTTTTTGATGATAGACATTCTAACAGATGTTAGTTGTTATCTTACTATGGTTTTGATTTGTATTTCCTTGATGGTTAGTGATGTTGAGTTATTTTTCATGCACCTCTTGGACATTGGTCTATCTTCTTAGGAAGAGTATCTATCTCTTTAGGTCCTTCACCCATTTTAATGGGATTATTTGTGTTTATGCACTAAGTTGTGTAAGTTCTGTACATATTTTGAATACTAATCCCTTGTCAGCTATGAGGTTTATGAATATTTTCTCCCATTCTGTAGGTTGCCTTTTCATTCTGTTGATAGTTTTATTTACGGTATAGAGCTTTTTAGCTTGATGCAGTCCACCTGTTTTGCTTTTGTTACCTTTGCTTTTGGTGTCATATCAAAAAAAATCATGCAGTAAACGTTTTTAATCTAAATTTACTTTCAAAAAATGTTATCCCAATTTATGTGTTATGCAGGTACATACAACTGAATACTCCCAGTTTCTTCCTTCTTTCCCTGATAACATTGTTATCAGGCATTTCATTTGTCTCTGTATGATAATCAGCCAGTACATTACTAATATTACTTTAAAGTGCTACCTTTTAGGTGAAGAATAAGAGTAATAAAAGATGTAGTTTTAGCTTTACTCCTTCTCCAGTTCTTTCTTTATATATATGTGAGTTTCTGACCTATATAATTTTCTTCTGCCTGAGAACTTTTTTTCTTTTTGAGAGAGAGAGAGCATGAGTGGGGGGGAGGAGTTCAGAAGGAGAGTGAGAATCTTAAGCAGGCTCCACTCCCAGAGCGTGGCTCAATCTCACCACCCTGAGATCATGACCTGATCTCATGGGTTTCTAGATTGGTGGTGTTTTTTTCTCCGTAACACTTTAAAAGTTTCACTCTGCTTTCTTCTTAGTGATTTCTGTTGAGAAGTCTGTTATAGTTCTTAACATTGTTGTTCTTTAGGTAAAGTGTTTTCTTTTTCCCCTCTGACTTCTTTTAAGCTTTTTCGTCTTTCATTTTCTACATTTTTAGTATGATGTACCTATGTATAGATGTTTAGAATTTATATTACCTGGTGTTCTGAGCCTCCTGATTTGCTCTGTATCCTTAATTTTGGAAAATTCTCAGCTATTATTACTTATAATATTTCTTCGCCTTTCTTTTCCTTTTTGTATTAGAATTATGTGTATGTTGCACCTTTTGAAATTGTTCCATAGTTCCTGAATGTTCTGTACTGTTCCTTTTATTATTTTTTAAAATTATTTTTTCTCTTTTCATTTCATTTTGGGAAGTTTCTTTCATTCTTTCTCTCTTTCTTTCTTTCTTTCTTTCTTTCTTTCTTTCTTTCTTTCTTTCTTCTTTCTCTCTCTCTCCCTTCCCTCCCTCCCTCCTTCCTTCCTTCCTTTCAGATTTTATTTTTTTGAGAGAGAGCACAAGCAGAAGGGGAAGGGGCAGAGGGAGAGGGAGATGCAGACTCCCTGCTGTGCAGGGATCCTGATGTGGGGCTCAATCCCAGAACCCTAAGATCATGACCTGAGCTGAAGGCAGACACTCAACTGACTGACCACCCAGGTGCTTCCATTTTTGGAAGTTTCTATTGACCTGTCTTTAAGCTTACTGATCTTTCTTCAACCATATCCAGTCTACTAATGGGTCCATCAAAGGCATTAATTTTTCTTATGTGTTTTTTATACCGAGAATTCCCTTTTGATTCTTTCTTAGAGTGGCCACCTCTCTGATTATATTACCCATCTATTCTTTGATATTGCCTACTTTTCCTATTAGGCACCTTAACTTTAATCAGTTATTTTAAATTCCCTGTCTGATTAATTCTAACATCAATGCCAAATATCTGAGTCTGGTTCTTACATTTGCTCTGTCTCTTCAGACTGTCTTTTCTTTCCTTTTAGCACACCTTGTAAGTTTTTTGTTGAAAGATATGTTGTATTAGATAGTGGGTAAATAGGCATATGTGTAGGGTTTTAGTCTGGCTAGAAATTGAGCTGTATTTAATGTTTGCTGTAGCTGTAGGTGCCAGAGGCTTCAAATTCCTCTGGTGTTCTCATCTCTGTCAACTTTGGGTTTCTCTCTTCAGAGAGTTTGTATCTTGTAGCTCTTTCAGCTGTTATCCTTCGTTATTACACTGGAACCCTGCTGGTGTGGTAGTAAGGTGTGGGGGAGGATAAACTTTCTATAGTCTAGTAATTAAGTGTTGGTCTTTTATGAGCCTCTGTCCCTGGCTATGACCTTCCACAAAGGTTTTCCCCCTTAGCTAGACGGGGCTAGAATGGGAGAAATGCCCATCTTCCAGGTGGGATAAAACTGTTAAAATCTTTACTCTGGAGAATCTGCCTTTATAGTTTGGGTATGTTTCACAATTACTGCTGCCTATAGCCTTACCAGAACCATAAAGGGATTTTTGTCAGTTCTTCACTTTGAGAACCTGGTGGGGTTCCTGGATGTAAAGTCCATTGAAATAAGGTGAGTTTGCCCTAAAACTGCAGCTTCTAGGACTTTCTCAGTGTCATGCTCATCCACACTCAGCCTGTAGTAATTCCTCAAAGTCACCATTGAAGTGTTTCTATCAACAGCTTTGCTCCATATGTGGTAGATCTCAACTATGACTCTCTGGATTGCCTGTGTCTCCTTGATTTTGGAGTTGTAGTTTGCACTTTGACCTCAGTTCTCTGATAGGCCCAAGAAAAGTAATTGATTTTCAGTTTTCTAACTTTTTCTTGTTTTAAGAATGGCAGTGATGGGGCGCCTGGGTGGCTCAGTTGGTTGGGCGACTGCCTTCGGCTCAGATCATGATCCCGGAGACCCGGGATCGAGCCCCACATCGGGCTCCCTGCTCAGCGGGAAGCCTGCTTCTCCCTCTCTCACTCCCCCTGCTTGTGTTCCCTCTCTGGCTGTGCATCTCTTTGTCAAATAAATAAAAAATCTTAAAAAAAAAAAAAAAAAAAGAATGGTAGTGATGACTTCCAGACTTTTTAAATGAAGTTACAGCAGTTTTTCATATGCAACAGACCTATGCATTCTTGTTTTGTGAAGGTATGTATGCGAATTTTGCTATATAGAATAACATCTAAAACCTAAAATAGAAATATAGCTATTGCCTATATTTGAAGATTTATTTATTTATTTATTTATTTATTTGACAGAGAGAGAGAGAGAGAGATCACAAGTAAGCAGAGAGGCAGGCAGAGAGAGAGGAGGAAGCAGGCTCCCTGCTGAGCAGAGAGCCCGATGTGGGCCTGGATCCCAGGACTTTGGGATCATGTTCTGAACCGATGGCAGATGCTTAACCAACTGAGCCACCCAGGCGCCCTGCCTATATTTGGAAATCAGCTTTAGTGTTATTAATTAACACATAAATATTTATGAAATCAATAGTTGACCTATCCCAAGGAATTTGAGAGTATATCACAGAGGTCTGTTAATTCAGACCTGTAAATACATGACTGTTTATTTATTTACTTATGGGGGGGTGCATATCTGCATGAGTTGGGGGAGGGGTGGAGGAGGCAGAGTCCATGCTGAGCAGGGAACCTGATGCAGGCTTGACCCAGGACCCTGCCATCATGACCTGAGCTGAAATCAAGAGTTGGAGGGCCAAGTGACTGAGCCACCCAGGTGCCCCCAATATACATGTCTTATATAGCTTTTTTAGTTCTACTACATGTTAATTAAACTTGAATATTTTATACTATCAAAGTGTTTCTAAAGTCATTGATTTATATTGGAAATTGCTTTTCAAGAAAGAAGAGAAAAACCTTTGACTTTAAAATATGTCTTAGAATAAATGAGAGTGTATTTCCTAATGTAAGATTAAGATAAGAATTAAGCAATAAGATGTAATAAGACTCAGAGTAATTGTTAAATACTGTGCTTCAGATTTTATCTCATTCTAGTAGGTAAGTACTTCCCAGCACTATTACATTTTAAAAGCAGGGCAGTGAAATAGAGAAAGACAAATACCATTTGAACTCACTTATGTGTGGAATGTACAAGCAAAAATAATCTGAACCCATAGATATAGAGAATAGATTGGTGGTTGCCAGGAAAGTGTGGGGAGGGATGGTGTGTGGGCAAAATGGGTGAAGCAGGTCAGAAGGTAAAAACTTTATGTTATAAAATAAATAAGCCCTGGGATGTAATGTACAGCATGGTGATTATAGTTAATAATACTTTACTGTATATTTGAAAGTTGCTTAGAGATAGTTCTTAAAAGTTCTTATCACAAGAAGGAAATTATTTGTACCTTTGTAGAAACAGTTGTTGTTTTTTTTTTTTTTTAAGATTTTATTTATTTATTTGACAGAAAGAAACATAGCCAGAGAGGGAACACAAGCAGGGGGAGTGAGAGAGGGAGAAGCAGGCTTCCCGCTGAGCAGGGAGCCCGAGGTGGGACTCGATCCCGGGTCTCCAGGATCATGACCTGAGCCGAAGGCAGTCGCTTAACTAACTGAGCCACCCAGGCGCCCCGAAACAGATGTTAATTAGATATATTATGATCATTTCACAGTGTACTATACATATGTCAAATCATTATAGTGTACACCTGTAATTACTATAATGTTATATGTAAGTTTTATCTAAAAAAAAAAAAAGCCAAATGTCATCAGATGGTTTTTTGGTTTTCTATTTGCTACAACTTTAATTCTTTTTTTTAAAAAAAGATTTTATTTACTTATTTACCAGAGAGAGAGAGAGAGAGAGAGAGTGCACAAGCAGGGGGAGAGGCAGGCAGAGGGAGAAGCAGGCTCCCTGCTGAGCAAGGAGCCTGATGTGGGACTCAATCCCAGGACTTTGGGATCATGTTCTGAACCGATGGCAGATGCTTAACCAACTGAGCCACCCAGGCATCCCTACAATTTTCATTCTTTAGGAGCTTATTTGGCGTAGGATTTTGTTGTCTTTGTTTTCTATATTATCATTTTTTTGTTTTGTTTCATAGCTTATTTGTAGGTTTATTTTTATTTTTTTTTACAGAGATACAATTTTATTTTTTGTTTGTGGGAACTTTTAAGATGTACTCTCTCAACAATGTTCAAATTAAACAGTATTGTTAACCAGTCACCATGCTGTATAATTCATCCTGAGAACTTACCGTTTATTGGAAGTTTATACTCTTTGACCGCTTTCACCCATTTCACATAATCCTCTCTGTGCCCCTGTAAACAACCATCTGTTCTCTGTTTGTCTGAGTTGTTTAGAGTCCACATGTAAGTGATACCATACAGTATTTCTCTTGGTCTGACATACTTCATTTTGCCCAGTGCTTTCAAGCTTTATCCATGTTGTTACAAATGGAAGGAATTCCTCCTTTTTTTAATGCATAAATAGTATTCCATTCTGTATATGTATCATGACTTCTTTATCCATTTATCCATCAGTGGACACTCAGGTTGATGCCTGTCTTGTCTACTGTAAATAATGCTGCAATGAATATGGGAGTTCAGATAATCTTTTCAAGTTAGTGATTTGTTTCCTTTGGATATATACCCCGAAGCAGAATTCGTAGATCATATGGTAGTTCTGTTTTTAACTTTTTGAGGAAGCTTTATATTGTTTTCCACAGTGACGCTATCAAATTACATTCCCATCAACAGTATAGTAGAGTTCTCTTTTCTGTACATCCCCACCATATTCACTTCTTTTTTTTTTCTTGTCACATTATTCCAAAAAATAGAGAAGGAAGGGAAACTTCCAAATTCATTCTCTGAGGCCAGCATTACCCTGATGCCAAAACCAGATAAAGACACCACAAAAAAACAGACTACTGACCAGTATCCCTGATGAACAGGGATGCAGAAATTCTTAATAAAACACTAGCAAACCACCCAACAATGCATTAAAAAAAATCATTCACCCAGTCAAGTAGCATTTATTGCTGGGTTGTAGGAGTGGTTCAGTATTGACAAATCAATCAACGTGCTACACCACATTAATAAAAGATAAGAACCATGTGATCATTTCTGTAGACGGAGAAAAAGCATTTGACAAAGTATTTGACAAACATCCATTCATGATAAAAGGCTTGAAAAAAGTAGATCTAGAGGGAGTATACCTCAACATAATAAAGGCTTATACAAAAAACCTACAGCTAATATCATCCTCAGTATAGAAAACTGAGAGCTTTTCCTCTACAGTCAGGAGTAAGCCAGAGATGTCTATACTCAATACAGTTATTTAACATAGTACTGAAAGTCCCAGCGACAGCAATCAGACAACAAAGTAAATGTTGAAAAATCTGTTATTTTTCTATACACCAATAATAATAGTAATAATAGTCAAAATAATAATACTAATAAAGCAACAGAAAGAGAAATTGAGGAATCAGTCCCATTTACAATTATACCCAAACAGTCAAGATGCCTTAGGAATCAACCTAACCAAAGAGGTGAAAGACTTGTACTCTGAGAACTATAAAACACTGATGAAGGAAATTGTAGATGACACAAAGAAGTGGGAAAACATTCCATACTTATGGATTGGAAGAACAGATATTGTTAGAATATCTATACTACCCAAAGCAATCTATACATTTAATGCAATGCCTATCAAAATACCACCAGCAGGGATGCCTGGGTGGCTCAATTTATTAAGCAACCACTTTCACAAAGAGGCAACCCATGGAATAGGAGAGGATATTTGCAGATGACACTACAGACAAAGGGCTGATATTCAAGATCTATAAAGAACTCCTCAAACTCAACACCCAAAAGAAGATGATCACATCAAAAAATGGGCAGGAGACATGAAAAGGCACTTCTCCATAGAAGACATACAAATGGCTAATAGACACATGAAAAAATGTTCGTCATCACTAGCTATGAGGGAAATTCCAACCAAAACCATATTAAGATACCACCTTACACCAGTCAGAATGGCCAAAATTAATAAGATAGGAAACAACAAGTGTTGGAGAGGCTGTGGAGAAAGGGGAACCCTCTTACACTGTCGGGAATGCAAGTTGGTGCAGCCACTTTGGAAAACAGGGTGGAAATTCCTTAAAAAATTAAAAATTGAGCTACCCTATGACCCTGCAGTTGCACTGCTGGGCATTTACCCCAAAGATACAGATGTAGTGAAAAGAAGGCCATATGTACCCCAATGTTCATAGCAGCAATGGCCACAATCGCCAAACTGTGGAAAGAGCCAAGGTGCCCTTCAACAGATGAGTGGATAAAGAAGATGTGGTACATATATACAATGGAATATTACGCCTCCATCAGAAAGGATGAATACCCAACTTTTGTAGCAACATGGACTGGACTGGAAGAGATAATGCTGAGTGAAATAAGCCACATAGAGAAAGTCAAGTATCACATGATTTCACTTACTTGTGGAGCATAAAGAGAAATATAGAGGACAGTAGTAGAAGGAAAGGAAATGGGAAGTGGTAAATCAAGGAGGGAGATGAAACATAAGAGACTTTAGACTCAGAAACAAACTGAGGGTCTTAGAGGGGAAGGTGTGGGGGATGAGCAAGCCTGGTGGTGGGTACTGAGGGCACGTATTGCATGCACTGGGTGTGGGGCATAAACAATGAATCTTGGAACACTGGAAAAAAAAAATTCCACTTTCAGCTCAGGTCATGATCCCAGGGTCATGGTATTGAGCCCTACATGGGGCTCTCTGCCCTCCTCTTCTTCACATGTTCTCCCTCTCTTTTTCTCTTTCTCAAATAAAGAAATATTAAAAAAAATACTATCAGGAGTTTTCACAGAGCTAGAACAAATAATCCTGAAATTGTGTAGAACCACGGAAGATCCCTAATAGCCAAAGCAATCTTGAAACAGAAAAACAAAGCTGGAGGCATCACAGTTCTGGCATTCAAGTCACATTACAAAGCTGTGGAGATCAGTGCAGTACCATACTAGCACAAAAATAGAACAGAATAGAAATGGAACCAAAATACTTCTAGATTAGGAATTTATACCCTGTATGTGAATTTCCATATTTTATGCCTTCAGCATGAGATAATAACCTCAGAATTATTAAGGAAAGCATTGAAACTCAACTTTTCACTTACCAGAACTGTAAAAAGTGCTAAATTATTTTTTTCCCCCCACTGGGAAGAAATGCATTTTCTGGAGAATTTTTTTATTGCAAGTTTTTAAAAACTATATATATATATGTATATATATATATATTTATCTTTTCTTTCTCTTTCTTGTTCTTTTTAAATACCATTTCCTTCTGTCTTTTTTTCTTCTTTTCTTACTGACAGTTTTCCCCCTTTTAGGATCCTGAAATAGTATTAAGTCACGCATTCAGACCAGTAAGTGATGTGATGGAGTAGCGCATAAAGCCCTGGTTGATGTTTTTTCTGTATTTTGTATAAGTTGTTTTTTTACTACTCTGTAGAAAACGAATGCACTTGACCTTCTCTCTCTCCCTTCCTCAAGTAGGAGCTCTAGATTTTTAAAAAATGACTTTCTCAAGTACATTGGGATGAATACAAAATGGAAAAGTTTCTGTAAGATCAAAATTTCCTCCCAGACATGGGAAGTGTTTGCATTTCTGCTGCTTTTACCTTTTTTATTCTTTTTTTTTTTTAAGATTTTATTTATTTATTTGACAAGAGAAACACAGCGAGAGAGGGAACACAAGCAGGGGGATTGAGAGAGGGAGAAGCAGGCCTCCTGCCGAGCAGGCAGCCCGATGCGGGGCTTGATCCTGGGTCTCCGGGATCATGACCTGAGCTGAAGGCAGTCGCTTAACCAACTGAGCCACCCAGGCGCCCCTACCTTTTTTTATTCTTAATGAGTTAATTCATTCAGAAGGGCTGCCTCTCTTTCCTCTTGATTTTACTGTGTTGTGGCTTTTAATCACACCAGTTTAGGTTAGAATTTTGCTAACATTAAAATGTATGTCTCCCAGTGGAATCTTTTTTAAAGGCTGCTGTTAGTAACTGGATTTTCCTAACTGATTAAATCTGAAACAAAAGATGTTTGTAGAGGTCTTGGTCTTGGAAGTACAACTTTTGCTTTGACAAAGCATTTAGTCCAATTTATAGGAACGTTTCTCTTTTATTCAAGGTATTTTGCATCAGAGCTTTCTGAAGTATTTCCTAATAATATATATTTACCCCTTTAATATATATTTTTAAAGATTTTATTTATTTTTTTGACAGAGAGAGAGAGAGAGAGAGACAAGAGAGGGAACACAAGCAGGGGGAGTGGGAGAGGAAGAAGCAGGCTTCCTGCTGAGCAGGGAGCCTGATGTGAGGCCCCATCCCAAGAGCTGGGACCATGACCTGAGCTGAAGGCAGACACCCAATGACTGAGCCACCCAGGTGCCCCTACCCTTTTAATATTTTTTTCAAGCCATTTTAAAAAACTAATTATGTTTTATTGTCTGTTACATGAGGGAAGATGAAACATCTTCACCTCTACCTTTTTTTAAATACATTAAACATACATGGCTCTAGAGATTCAGGAGGAAAATTAAAGGCTTGATAATTAGTTTTTTTTTTAATTATTGAAATTGCTTTGCATTCCAGAATGCATTGGAGGTACTATTTATATTTGCAACAGGATTCTGAATAAAAATGTTTTCTTGGTTCTAAGTGGGATTGTTGATTTCCAACTTTGTTCAATGTTATCTTGTAAAGTCCTGAATCCTTATCTTAGGAAAGTACCTGTGTGTAGATAGCCCTTTTCTTAATCTAACTTCTTGGGTTGTTTGTTCGTTTGTTTATTAAGAGAGATTGAAGGAATGTGGGGGAGGGGTAGAGGGAGAGAATCTTAAGCAGACTCCATACTTTGCACGTAGCTGGATGTGGGGCTTGAGCTCATGACCCTGAGGTAATGATCTGAACTGAAACCAAGAATCGGACATTTAACCGACTGAGCCACCCAGGCACCCTGTAATCAAACTTCATTTTTATGGCATCACATTTGTAGTATCTGTATGTGATTCATACATGCTTGATAGAGTAGTATATAGGAAAAGAAGGGAAGTAAGGGCCAAGTGGGAGTTAGATCTCAGCATTGGCATTGGTTATAGTACCATCAGTAGTGCATCACTGCGGATGCCTTTTTGAGATGCCTTTTGGAGAGATTATCTTGGAAAGACTAATAATAGATCATTAGTAGTCTAATGGCTTGTTTGTATGTCTCACTTAGACTCAAAAAAACATGTCTTGTCAAATGATGATTTTTGAGCTGATATTCAGATATGTACAGTAGTACATCTAAACAGAAATCCATTTGAAATCCATGATAATTATTTCTCAATTTATACTAATATTTTGTCTATGTAATATTTAAGCAGAGGAAAACCTCATAAATCGAAGACTAGCTATTAGGTATTTGATAATGCTGTATTTAAATTGAAATATAGTTGGTCCTTTGGGACCTGGTTTGCCCTCTATATTATGTCTGATAGAATTTGAACACTTTTCTTTGTAGGCACATGAGGCAACACTGGAAGCCAGAGCCAGTCCAGAGATGAGTGACCGAATACAGCAGTTGGAGAGAGAGATTGCCAGGTATAAAGATGAATCTAGCAAGGCCCAGGCCGAAGTTGACCGCCTCCTGGAAATCTTGAAGGAAGTGGAAAATGAGAAGAATGACAAAGATAAGAAGATCGCAGAGTTGGAAAGGTAAGGACAGGCAAGCTGAATGGTGGATTTACTATGTTAGAAAGGTTAAAGTATGGTTTTAAAAGTGTATACTTGTTTGGTATGTCTGCCTCTCGGAATTTAGGTTCTTGAGTGCTTGTGTTATTATTTTCTTATCTGCTTTTTATTCTAAGTCATTGTAAACTCATTGCTGCAATATCTGAAAAGCAACATCAAATGGGATTATATTAGGAAGCTCTGGACATCAGCATCATTGATTGGAAAGTAAGGAAGTATTCATCGATGGAAAAATTAAACTTTTCTACTAGCTAATCATGAGAGCACAAATAGCTACTTGATTTTTAATTACTTTATTAACTGCAGAGCAAATGAACCTCAAGTTCAGGGAGGTAGTATTTTTTCATTGGCTTAGACCTTTTTTCTTGAGCCCAATGCTCCTTTTGGCTATGAATTTTTAGAGTTTACACAAGCTGTACTGTGGAGAAGCAGGCTGTTACATCAGTGCATAGGTCAAATTTAGAAGTGACGTTTTGAGGATAATTTAAGAGACTTGGATATGATTTTTATGGGTCTTTGACTTTGAATTCTTCCAGATGAGCTGTGTTCACAGATCTAGCCCTACAGCTCTCTTGGAACTTTTTTTCTTTCTTTCTCCTCCTCCTCCCCTCCCTCCCTCCTCCTCCTCCTCCTCTTCCTCTTCTTCCACTTCTTCCTCCTCCTTTCCCTCCTCCCCCTCCCCCTCCTCTTTTTGTAATTAGGGTGTTTTTTTTTTTTTTTTTTTTTTAAGATTTTATTTATTTGACAGAGAGAAACACAGCCAGAGAGGGAACACAAGCAGGGGGAGTGAGAGAGGGAGAAACGGGCTTCCTGCTCGGCGGGATGTGGGACTCAATCCCGGGTCTCCAGGATCATGACCTGAGCCGAAGGCAGTTGCCCAACCAACTGAGCCACCCAGGCTCCCCTGTAATTAGGGTGTTTTATACTAAAGATTAAGCATATGCCTTTTGACTGATCTTTTATAGCATATATTATTTAACATTAATTTATAAGTACAAAGAAGTAGTTCTTCTGGTAGAACTTCATTAATCACCCATATTCTTCTAAATAGAGACAACAGTGACAGAATGAAATCATTAACCTGTTTCGCTTGGAGTTGATTCTGAGGAATATTTTATTTTCATGTTCTTGAAGATTGGGAGATATGAGATGACTTTCCTAAGTTGTTTATTAACTTTAAAATTTTTGGGTGACTGGGAGATTTGATATTCCCTCATGGAATTGACTTTACTCCTATTCTGTACCCATAGAATTTTGATTTTCAAGAAACTAAAACAGTAAAGTCTAACCCTCACATTTTTCTTCACTATACTGATTGCACACTCACGAGATTCCTCTTACTTTGATATTAATTCTTCATGTTTTCTAGTTCTGGATAAAATGAATGGTTAGAATCTTTAGATCAGAATTAAAAATTACCAGTCTCAAGATGAGATTTGTATTTTTGTGTGCCCTTCTTCATGTTTTCACTGCAGTTTGCCCCCCAGCACACACATACTTACGTAGGCACATGGACACATGCCTCTCTGCTTTTGTGTTGGCCTGAAATCACCAGTGCTGCCTAGGTTTTAAAATGTAATACTTTTGATGGATTAGTGACTTCCAACAAATATTTTAATATTTCTGAAGAGAAATTCCTTGATCAAGTTTCATTTTTTGGTTTGTTTTCTTGTATTAGAAATCTACATTGATATTATTGCTTGTTATTCCAGGCAGCTTGCTTGAAAAACTTCTTGATTCATTTTTGATCCTAATACTGATTTTTGGAGTTAGGTATGACTTGAAAGATAGTAAGAAATAGGATTAAACCCATATTTGATACCCAAAGCACACAGAAATTGCTTTTATTAACCACTGTATTTCTCACATTTTGTGAAAGTTGTAAGTGATCTACGTTTTTGACAGAATATAGCTTAAAAAGTTGAAAAGCACTGCATACTTTTAGCCTCTGGCCAGGTAGCATTGTAATATTGTTTTAGGATTTGACACAAAGTTTTGGCTATCAAAAAAAGAAAGCTTTTAAAACTCAGTTTTTGCTACTCCCTTTATAGTTTGTCACCCAAAGTTTAAGATCTGAATAATAGTCAGAGACAGGATTATATTATGCCTTTTATTCCCATATTTAGTACTGAGTTGCATGTGTGTGGCTGCTGTGTTTCTTACTAACCGTTTGCTTCTTGTGTTGCCATTCCACTATTTCCTAATGTGTGGATGTCTGTCTCCCCATAATTTATCATTTGAATTTTTTCACCTTTCTTTTAATTTGTATCATCATGATCCTAATCCACTGGGGTCTTGGTCTCTGTGTGTCTCTGTGTGTGTCCCCTCTTGGCCATGCTGTTTCTCAGAAAGCCAGTCTCCTGCAGTTTGTACCTTCCACGCCAGGTTTCTGTCCCTGCACTGTCAGGGGGGTTTGTTTGGGACTTCCTGGGAAAGTGAGTGTTCTGTAAGGCTACACAGTTCTGTCCTAGACTTAATCGCTCCTGCTGCTCCTGCTACTGCTGAGGCTTGCTGGGAATTTTGCTTGATCAGAATTAAAGAACAGTCAGCTATGTGTCAGGTTGAACTGTAGTATCTCTTGGGTACTTTGTTTTGTGGAAAAAGTACGTGTTCTCTCTGGTAAGATTTTGATCTTGTTGATTATGATTGTCTTCATCTTTGTTTCTAGCCCATCTTGTTCTAATGCTGGAATGCCCTTTAAGTAATGTCCCCTTGCTCATGTGACGGTAATGCCACACTATAATTCAGTACGTAGAATTCATTTCCAAGGGTATTTAGCAGCCTTCTAAATGCAAAAAAAAAAAAGTACAATGTTAACGATCATTGAACTAGAGAAAATTCTTAGTAACCTTTGCACATTTCCTAGTGCTTCTTATGTAAGGATTTCCAGGGTTAAAAGGTTTAAAGAATTAATAAAGAATTCCCAGATGTATTCCTTGTGATCTAGATAAAAATTATGTTGCCCTTTTAGAAAAATAGCAGCTCCTGTTAGAAGATGATTCAGTGTTGTACCACTCTGCAGTTTTTAAAAGGATTATGTAAGCCCACCCATATATCAGCACATATAAAATATTTTCCCAGTTAAATTTAAGAAGTATTACTTCTAAATTCATATTTTATACTGTGGTATATATATCACTTGGGAGTACAACCAGAGAGGCAGTAGTAGTAGGAAATACATACATACATACATATATACATATATATATGTGTGTGTGTGTATACTTATATATATTTTAATTTATATTTATATAAAATATATATATATAAATATTTTTTACTTTAAATTTATTTTATTTTTTTAGTGTTCTAAGATTCATTGCCAATGCCCCATCACCAGGCTCTCCCATCCCCCCACCCCCTCCCTCCAAGTCCCTCAGATTGTTTCTGTGTTCAAAGTCTCTCATGTTTCATTTCTCTCCCTGAATTATTACTTCCTATTTACTTTCCTTCTCCTACTGTCTTCTATATTACCCCTTATGCACCACAAGTAAGTGAAACCATGTGATACTTGACTTTCTCTACTTGGCTTATTTCACTCAGCATAATCTCTAACAATCCAGTCCATGTTGCTACAAAAGTTGGGTATTCATCCTTTCTGATGGAGGCGTAATATTCCATTGTATATATGTACCACATCTTCTTTATCCATTCATCTGTTGAAGGGCACCTTGGCTCTTTCCACAGTTTGGCGATTGTGGCCATTGCTGCTGTGAACATTGGGATACATATGGCCCTTCTTTTCACTACATCTGTATCTTTCGGGTAAAGCCCAATAGTGCAGTTTCAGGGTCATAGGGTAGTTCTACTTTTAATTTTTTAAGGAATCTCCACACTGTT
>PITA01011226.1:0-29901 GCA_004023965.1 Spilogale gracilis | reverse complement strand
TATCCATTCATCTGTTGAAGGGCACCTTGGCTCTTTCCACAGTTTGGCGATTGTGGCCATTGCTGCTGTGAACATTGGGATACATATGGCCCTTCTTTTCACTACATCTGTATCTTTCGGGTAAAGCCCAATAGTGCAGTTTCAGGGTCATAGGGTAGTTCTATTTTTAATTTTTTAAGGAATCTCCACACTGTTTTCCAAAGCGGCTGCACCAACTTGCATTCCCACCAACAGTGTAAGAGGGTTCCCCTTTCTCCGCAGCCTCTCCAACACTTGTTGTTTCCTATCTTATTAATTTTGGCCATTCTGACTGGTGTAAGTTGGTATCTCAGTGTGGTTTTGATTTGAATTTCCCTGATAGCTAGTGACGCTGAACATTTTTTCATGTGTCTGTTAGCCATTTGTATATCTTCTGTGGAGAAGTGCCTCTACATGTCTCTTGCCCATTTTTTGATGTGTTCATCTTCTTTTTGGATGTTGAGTTTGAGGAGTTCTTTATAGATCTTGGATACCAGCCCTTTGTAGTGTCATTTGCAAATATCCTCTCCCATTCTGTGGGTTGCCTCTTTGTTTTGTTGACTGTTTCCTTTGCTGGACAGAAGCTTTTTATATTGATGAAGTCCCAAAAGTTCATTTTCGCTTTTGTCTCTTTTGCCTTTGGAGACGTGTCTTGAAAGAAGTTGCTGTGGCTGATGTCAAAGAGGTTACTGCCTATATTCTTTTCCAGGATTTTGATGGATTCCTGCCTCACGTTGAGGTCTTTCATCCATTTCAAGTTTGCCTTTGTGTGTGGTATAAGAGAATGGTCTAGTTTCATTCTTCTATATGTAGCTGTCCAGTGTTCCCAGCACCATTTATTGAAAAGACTGTCTTTTTTCCACTGGATATTTTTTTCTCTTTGTGGAAGATGATTTGACCATAGATTTGTGGGTCCATATCTGGACTCTCCACTCTGTTCCATTGGTCTATTTCTCTGTTTTTGTGCCAGTACCATGCTGTCTTGGTAATCACAGCTTTGTAATAAAGCCTGAAGTCAGGTAACGAGATGCCCCCAGCTTTGTTTTTCTTCTTCAGCAATTCCTTAGTGATTCGGGGTCTTTTTTGGTTCCATAAAATTTTAGGATTGTTTGTTCCAACGCTTTGAAGAATGTTGGTATTTTGATCGGAATGGTATTGAAAG
Organism: Spilogale gracilis; assembly: GCA_004023965.1. Taxonomy (NCBI): domain Eukaryota; kingdom Metazoa; phylum Chordata; class Mammalia; order Carnivora; family Mephitidae; genus Spilogale; species Spilogale gracilis. The sequence continues at coordinate 28,721 of PITA01011226.1, read as the reverse complement.
TATAGATTGCTCTGGGCAGTATAGACATTTTTGACAATGTTTATTCTTCCGATCCATGAGCATGGGATGCTCTTCCATCTTTTTGTGTGTTCTTCAATTTCTTTCATGAGTGTTCTTTAGTTCCTCGAGTACAGATTCTTGACTTCTTTGGTTAGGTTTATTCCTAAGTATCTTACGGTTTTTGGTGCTATAGTAAACGGAATCGATTTTCTGATTTCTCTTTCTATATTTTCATTGTTAGTGTATAAGAATGCAACTGATTTCTGTGCATTGATTTTGTATCCTGCCACGTTACCAAATTGTTGTATGAGTTCTAGTAGTTTGGGGGTAGAGTCTTTTGGGTTTTCTACATGGAGTATCATGTCATCTGCAAAGAGAGAGAGTTTGACTTCTTCTTTGCCAAGCTGAATACTTTTTATTTCTTTCTGTTGTCTGATTGCTGTTGCTAGGACTTCTAACACTATGTTGAATAGTAGTGGTGAGAGTGGGCATTCTTGTCTTGTTCCTGATCTCAGAGGGAAGGCTGTCAGTTTTTTCCCATTGAGAATGATATTCGCTGTGGGTTTTTTGTAGATAGATTTTATGAGATTGAGAAATGTTCCCTCTATCCCTATACTTTGAAGAGTTTTGATCAGAAACGGATGTTGTATTTTGTCAAATGCCTTTTCCGCATCAATTGAGAGTACCATGTGGTTCTTCTTTCTTCTCTTATTGATTTGTTCTATCACGGTGATTGATTTGCGAGTGTTGAACCACCCTTGTATCCCTGGGATAAATCCCACCTGGTCATGGTGGATGATCTTTTTAATGTATTGTTGGATCCTGTTAGCAGGGATCTTGTTGAGAATCTTGGCATCCATATTCATCAAAGATATTGGTCTGAAGTTCTCCTTTTTGATGGGGTCTTTGTCTGGTTTGGGGATTAGAGTAATGCTGGCTTCATAGAAAGAGTCTGGAAGTTTTCCTTCAGTTTCTATTTTTTGGAACAGCTTCAGGAGAATAGGTGTTATTTTTTCTTTGAATGTTTGGTAGAATTCCCCAGGGAATCCATCTGGTCCTGGACTCTTGTTTTTGGGGGGTTTTTGATCACTGCTTCAATCTCGTTACTAGATATAGGTCTGTTCAAATAGTCAGTGTCTTCCTGTTTCAGTCTTGGGAGTTTATAGGTTTCTAGGAATGTATACATATCATCTAGGTTGTTAAACTTATAGTAATTTCTGATGATTGTTTGTATTTCCTTGTTGTTAGTCATGATCTCTCCCCTTTCATTCATAATTTTATTAATGTGGGTCTTCTTCCTTTTCTTTTGGATTAGTTTGGCCAGTGATTTATCAATCTTATTGATTCTTTCAAAGAACCAGCTTCTAGTTTCGTTGATGTGTTCTACTATATCTCTAGTTTCTGATTCATTCATCTCTGCTCTAATCCTAATTATTTCCCGTCTTGTGTGGGGGGGGTTGGTTTAATTTTTTTGTTGATTTTCCAGTTCTTTAAGGTGTAATGAGAGTTGGTGTATTCGGGATTTTTCAATTTTTTTGAGTGAGGCTTGGATGGCTATGTATTTCCCGCTTAGGACTGCCTTTGCTGTATCCCATAGGTTTTGGATTGATATATCTTCATTCTCATTGGTTTCCATGAAGTGTTTCAGTTCTTCTTTGATTTCCTAGTTGATCCACAGATTCTGGAGCAGGATCGTCTTTAGCTTTAAAGCGTTTCATTTTCTTCTGAACTTTTTATTGTGGTTGAGTTCCCGTTTCATGGCATTGTGGTCAGAGAATATGCAGGGAATAATTTCAATCTTCTGGTATCGGTTGAGCCCTGATTTGTGACCTAGTATGTGGTCTATTCTGGAGAAAGTTCCATGTGCACTCGAGAAGAATGAATATTCTGCTGTTCTGGGTGGAATGTTCTGAATATATCTATGAGATCCATCTGGTCTAATGTGTCCTTCAAGGCTCTTATTTCTTTGTTGATTTTCTGTTTAGATGATCTGTGCATTGCTGAGAGTGGTGTGTTAAGATCTCCTACAATTAATGTATTTGTATCAGTATGATTCTTCATTTTGCTTAACAGTTGGCTTATGTAGTTGGCTGCTCCCATGTTGGGGGCATAAATATTTACAATTGTTAGATCTTCTTGGTATATAGACCCTTTGAGAATGATGTAGTGTCCTTCTGTGTCTCTGACTACAGTCTTTAGATTAAAATCCAATTTGTCTGATATGAGAATTGCTACCCCGGCTTTCTTTTGGGTTCCATTGGCATGAAAGTTGGTCCTCCATCCCCTCACTTTCAATCTGGAAGTGTCTTTAGATTCAAAATGTGTCTCTTGTAAACAGCATATGGATGGGTCCTGTCGTTTTATCCAGTCTGCAACCCTGTGCCTTTTTATTGGAGCATTTAGGTCATTCACATTGCAAGTGATTATTGATAGATACGTTTTGTATTTACATCATGTTGCCTGTGAAGTTCATGTTTCTATAGATTACCTCTGTAAGTTTCTGTTCTGTGTCACTCTTGTGTTCATTTCTCTTTTATAGAACCCCTCTTAGTATTTCTTGTAGTGCTGGCTTGGTGTTTGCATAATCTTTTAGACTTTGGCAGTCCTGGAAGCTCTTTATTTCTCCTTTCATTCTGAAAGTCAACCTTGCTGGATACATTATCCTTGGTTGCATATTTTTGTCATGTAACTTCCTGAATATGTCTTGCCAGCCCTTTCTGACTTGCCAGGTTTCTGTGGAAAGGTCTGTTGTTATTCTGATGGTCCTCCCTCTATAGGTAAGGGATTGCTTTCCCCTAGCTGCCCTTAAGACATATTCTTTGGTTTTATGATTCACGAATTTCACAATTATGTGCCTGGAAGTTTTTCTGGCCTCATTGATCTTGGCGGGGGGTGTCCTCTCTGCTTCTCGGACATGAACATTTGTTTCATTCCCCAGATTTGGGAAATTTTCATCCATGATTTGTTCAACAGTATCTTCTAGGCTTCTCTCTCTCTCAACTCCTTCGGGGATTCCAATAATTCTGATATTGGAGCGTTTAATGGCATCATTTATTTTTCTTATTCTGTTTTCATGGGATTTTAGCTGTTTGCTCCAAGACTTCTCTTCCTCCTCCTTCTTAATCCATCTGTCTTCTAAATCACTGATACGATCTTCAGCTTCACTTACTCTGGCTGTTTGCATATTTAAATTAGGTTGCATCTTATTAATAGCCTTTCCAACCTCAGCTTTCAGTTCTGTTATTAGGGCTTCCATTTTGATACTAATGTTCTTTTCCACATTGGCCATTGCTTGGACGATTGCTGCCCTGAATTCCATTTCTGTCGTGTTGTTTATGTTCATTTCCAGTAATTCTGTGACCGGGGTTGTAGTCTCAGGGTTCTTCTTCTGTTGGATGTCCTCCTCCGAGTCATTGTGGCAAGGAGTGGTTGAGGGGGTGTATAGCTAAATATATCAGCCACTATCCAGGTGAATTGGTCACTGGAAGGTTTTGGAGCAATCAGAATTCACCGCTGAAAAGGAAGAAGAAAGAAAAAAGAGAAGGGGAGAAAGGAAGCAAGAAAAGAAAACCCTGCCAGAGTGGGGCCCAGTGGTAGGATTTATATGGTACCAAACTACTACAGGGTAAAGAAAAAGGCCATCAAGAGTAAATGAAGAGATCAAAAAGCTAAGCCCAACCTGGATGACCCTGAAGACCATTATTTATATAATACAAAGGCAAAAACAATTGCATAGAAATACTGACAGACTAGGGTGGGAAGGTGAGGGCAGACACTCCTTGTGGGCAAGGAAAGTATTTCAGGTCCTCCCGAGTTTGTCTTGTTATATTGTTGGAGGATCCCACTTTCTAAAGATATAGGGAGATTAGAACTGGTTGTATATAGGGGTAGTATTGAATAGGGATGTAGATTACTTTGAAGCTTATAACTATGTATATTTAAAAGAAAAAATAAAGGAAAGAAGAGAGAAGAAAGGGAAAAAACATAAAAGAAACAAACAAGAGGCGGCAACAACAACAGAAAACACAGGTTTGTGTTTGAAAAAATTTCAAGGTAAAAAATTATTATGGAGTGTTGTATTAAGTATCACGTTGTGATAAAAAGTGGGTTAAAAATTAAAAGAACAAAAACTGTGAGAATGAATTTTTAAGTTTAAAGTGGAAACTTGAAAAGTAAAAATAGAAAAAAATTTAAAAAGCAAATAAGGTGAAAAACTGTATCAATAAAGCGTACAGCTTTTGAGGTAGTACCAGGAGTTTAATATATTGCCTTTCCCCCCTATGTTGGGGTTTTACAGTTTGGGTGCTGTCCTCTTGTGCTTCCAGCTTGCTTTCTGGGGGTGGGGTCTTCCGCGCTGTTTTCAGTCCCTTCTACCTGGGCTGCGTCTCTCTGCCGCCTTCCTAGGGACTGGAGTCTATTGTAACAAGGTTGTCAGGGTTCAGTTCTCTAAAGGGTTTGTTCTTTTTACGGCCTTTTGCAGCTGTTGAGAAAGTCAGGTCAGAGCAAGATGTCTGCGCCCAGAGAGAGCCCCTAATTAGCAACCCTCTGGACGATGGGGGGCCCCATAGCCTCTCCCTGTATCTTCTCCCTTGGCCCCCTGTCATAGCAGGCGGGCGCAGAAGCTGGTTTGATTCCTGTTCAAAGCTCCTGCTTGTCGTTTTGCCCCCGCACCACGGAAACCCTGACTGATTGTGGTTTGTGTGACCTTGTCTGTGCCCAGGGAGTCTGTGGTGACCCCTACGCAGGAGGGACTGAGATCCTGCGTCCCCGCACCTCTTGCGCAAGTCTGCAAAATCGTCTTCCCTGGGAGGGTCCGCGCCTGGCCCGTGGGGTGGAGTGAAGCGGCAGAGAAAAGCAGGGGAGGAAAGGGGGAAAAAAAAAAGGAAAAAAAGTGGCAGAAAAATAGATGCTTTGCCTGCTTCGCTGCGTTCCCTCACGCCACACTGGGCGCCCTTTCTCTCTGCGATCTATATCCCCCTTTCCCTGGCTGCCCCTCAGGCACTCCATTTCTGTTTGCTTTGAATCAGACCGTAATCTGCTGTTGTTCCCCAAACACAGAGCACTTTCCTGCTGGGGTATTGCTTTCCAATGGGTCGCCTCTGTGGGCTTCCTCCCCCGCACCCCTTGTCTTTGGATATCCCTCTGATAGCTCTCACTCCACTCTGCCCTCTTTGCCCATGCTCTTTGTCCCCCGCAGTGATCCAGAAGTGTGAAATATTACATTTCAGGTTGATTTCATGGGTGCTCACAGTATTCCTTTAGTGTTCTTTGCAGGAATTGAGCTCACTTCAGGGGACTCCCCGAAATGGGGTCACCTGGCCTTCCGCCATCTTCTGATCTCTCTTTATATATAAATATTTATATTTATTTATATATATGTATGCATATATTTCCTACTACTGTATATATATTTATATTTATACACACATATATGTATATATATGTATAAAATGTCCAGAAATTTATTACAAGGAGTTGTTCTTGTATAATTGTGAGGGACTGGCAAAGGAAGTCTGAAATCTGGACGGCTAGCTGACAGGAAGAGAAGATCACCAACAGGATAGAAATCCCTTGGGCATGGGCAAAAATTCTGCCAAGTCCATAGGCAGAATTTTTTTTCTCTCCTAGGGAAAACTCAGTCCTGCTTTTAGAGGCCTTCCAAAGGATTTTGTTATGCCCACTCTGATTATCTGGGATAATCTCCTTTACTTAAATGGATTAGAGGATTTAATTATATCTGCAAAATACCTTCATAGCAATATCTGAATTAGTGTTTGGTTAAGTATATGAGCACTATAGCCTAGCCAAGTTGACATTTTAAAAAGTTATCACCTGGTGATTTTGGATAGTCTTTTTTTTTTTTTTTTTTTTTTAAAGATTTTATTTATTTGACAGAGAGAAACACAGCGAGAGAGGGAACACAAGCAAGGGGAGTGAGAGAGGGAGCAGGGAGCCCGATGTGGGACTCGATCCCGGGTCTCCGGGATCATGACCTGAGCCGAAGGCAGTTGCTTAACCAACTGAGCCACCCAGGCGCCCGATTTTGGATAGTCTTAATAAATCAATTTAAGGAAGAACAAAAACAAAAATAAATAAAACCTAGATCTTTACCTGTTCTTATATAAGTAGATCAATTTAGATTAGCCTCAGCACCCCTGAATGTAATTAAGAATTTTGCTTCTAAAGTGATCATATTAGAGTTCCTATTTAGATTTATTATAGAGAGGCTTATCTTTGGCATAATGTTTAAAATATTGAGAGGAATAATGTAGCCTGATAGAATTCTGATTTAATATCTTTTCAGTCTTCTGCAATAATTGTTTCAAAATTTTTTAGTTAAAGAAATTGTTTTATTGAGGTATAATTGTCATATGGCATTAAATTAATTTCAGGTATACAGGATAATATTTCAGTAGTTTTGTAGATTGCAAAATAATCACCACAGTAACTGCAGTTAACATCTTTTACCATACACAGTTACAGAAAAAAACTTTTTTTCATGTGTTGAGAACTTTTAAGATCTACTCTCTTAGCAACTTTCAAATATGCCGTACAGTATTGTTAACTGCAGTCACCATTCTGTCTGTTCGATCCCCAGGAAGTTTATACCTTTTGACAAACTTTAGCCGTTTTGTCCCCCCTCAATCCATACCTCTGGCAACCACTTATCTGTTCTCTGTACCTTTGAGTTTATTTTGGGTTTTGTTTTGTTTTGTTATATATATTTTAACTGACATAGAGTTGACATACAATTTTATATTAGTTTCAGGTAGACAACATAATGACTTGACATTTATATACATTATGAAATGCTCACCATAGTAAGTGTAGTGACCATCTGTCACCATTCAAAGTTAGTATATTATTGATTGATTGTATTCCCTGTGCTGTACTTTTCATCCCCATGACTTAATTCTTTATGCTGGAAGTTTGTACCTTTTTTCCCCTTTCACCTATTTTACCCATTCTACCTTCCCCTCTTTTTTGACAACCACTGTTTTGTTTTCTGTACTTATGAGCTTGTTTCTGTTTTTTGCTTGTTTTGTTTTTGGTATTTGTTTTGGTTGTTGCTGTAGCATATATCTTTTTTCCTGTTTGACTTATTTCACTTAGCATAATACCACCTAGGTCCATCCAGTTGTTCTAGATGGCAAGATTTTATTACCTTTTATGAATGAGTGATATTCCATTAAAAAATGTGTACCACATCTTTTTTATCCATGCGTTGATGGGCACTTAGCTTGCTTCCATATCTTGGTTGTTGTAAATAATGCTTCAGTAAACATAGGGGTGCATACCTCTTTCTGAATTTGTGTTTTTGTTTTCTTTGGGTGAATACTCAGAAGTGGATTACTGGGTCTCATAGTATTCCTATTTTTAATTTTTTTGAAAAACCTCGGTATTGTTTTCTGCAGTGACTGTACCAGTTTGCATTCCCATGAACAGTGTACCAGGGTTCTCTTTTTTCCACATCTTTACTAGCACTAGTTATTTCTTGTCTTTTTTGATACTACCCATCTGGCTGATGTGAGGTGATATCATACTGTGTTTTTGATCTGCATTTCCCTGATGATTCATGGTGTTGAACATCTTTTGTCAGTTGACCATCTTTACATCTTCTTTTAACATCTTTTTTGGAAACATGTCTATTCCATCCTCTGCCCATTTCTTTAATTGAGTTTTGTTCTTGTTGGATTTGTATGAATTCTTTATATGTTCTAGATATTAGTCCCTTAGCAGATATATTTTTTGCATATATCTTCTCCTATTCAATAGATTGCTTTTTCATTTGTTGGTGGTTTCTCTTGCTATGCAAAAGCTCTTTGATTTGATATAGTCCCAATAGTTTATTTTTGCTTTTGTTACCCTTGTCAGAGGAGACAGATCCAAAAAAATATTGGTAACACTGATGTCTAAGTATTTACTACCTATGGTTTCTTTTAGGAGTTTTATGGTTTCAGGTCTTACCATTTAGGTTTTTTTAATCCATTTTGAGGTTTGTTTTTTTTTAATGCAGTGATAGAAAGTCTGATTTTATTCCTTTGTACATAGCTGTTTAGTGTTCCCAACATCATTTACTGAAGAGAAAATGTATAGTCTTGCCCATTGTATATTCTTGTCTCCTTTGTTGTAGATTAATTGACGTGTAAGTGTAGATTTATTTCATGGCTCTTTATCCTCTTTCATTGATCTGTGTGTCTGTTTTTGTTCCATTGCCATACTGTTTTGATTCCTATAGCTTTGTAGTATAGTTTTAAATCTGGGCTTCTGATATCTCCAGCTTGTTTTTTCTCAGCATTGCTTTTGCTGTTGAGGGTCTTTTTCATTTTCATACAAATCTTTTAGAATTATTCTAGTTCTATGCAAAATACATTGTTATTTTGATAGGGATTTCATTGAATATAGATTGCTTTGGATAGCATGGACATTTTAACAATGTTAATTCTTTCAACCCATGACCATAATATGTCTTTTTATTTGTTTATGTCATCTTCAATTTGGGAGTATCCTTGAATTCATTTTGGGAGTATTTCTGAAACTGCACTTCCCATTATGTGATATGTAGTACATTTTCTTAAAGTTGAAACTTTTTTGAAACAAGAGTTTCTATAATTTGCCACCGAAAGCATTCAGATAGTTACAGTTATTATTTATCCCCCTCTTTTTTGTTTTCTTTTTAAAGTGTTTCAATAGTGGAAGCAACCATTTTGAAAAGATTTAAAGTTTTGAGAAGTCTAAACAAAGGACTGAAGGTGTTAGAGCAGAAGGAGCTTAGAGGCCTTGATCGACAGAGGTTGGGCTCTCTTTGTCTACCTGATACTTTATGAATCAAAAATTAATTTCTTCGCTTTTTAAAATTACTGCCTCAAATTAGAAGTGATTCCCTTGTCATGCCAACTTTGATTCTTTTAAATGAGGCAGTAATTTGAGGATACAGTTAGAGCAGTTACAAATGATTCTGCTGTGCTGATATTTTCAGATATGTGCTTCTTTACCTTTGTTTCAGTCCTTTCTTTGTCTCTTCTCTTACTTCATCCTCATCCAAATGCCTGGAACAGAACTTGTCCCTTCACATTTTGAAAGGGCCTTCATTATACAGGAGATTTTTGCCCTCCATCAGGCAACTGTTTTAATGCGATATATTTTGACCTTTTAAAAACAGATTTTTAATATGGCAGAAATGGCCTTATTTCACTTTAATATAGGGACGTTACTCTTACCTCATTTGCATTGAACAATTGATTCTTTTTTCTGTCCTTTAGTGAAAACATTAAAAAGCAAACTGGCACCTATTTTGGGTGGAGATTTCCTTGTAGGAACTCTGCAAGCCTTCCTTGCATGTCTTCCTTTTAGTATTTACTGGGTAGATCTTACTTTCCTTAGAAAGATGCCCCCCCAAGTTTTCATGTACTTTAATAGTTGTATTTGTTAATTTTAGCTGCCCCTTCTTGTATCATGACTTTTTGGTTTGTTTTTGGAAAGGGTTCTTATATAGAGTTTTTAAAATACAGATAAGGAGGCTGAGGCACAGAGAGATTATTAAATGTCTGGCCCTCTATCACATAAGTAAGTAGGTGATAATAGAGTTGTGCCTAAGAATTCCAGAATTCCGGAGTCTGTCCCGTCCTTTTATTCCCCCATACCTCCTGTGTTCAAATTTTTATTAATGAGCTCACCTTCTAGAAGGAGAGATGGAGATATCTGGATGATTCAGAGGTTGTTCACTTGAAGATTTTGCTGAGGTCAAAGGCTTTTCCCCCAAGTTGGAATGCTGTCTTAGAGGACAGGTACTTTGGAACTGGCGTGGTGGTTGCTTTGTCGCCATGTGCCAGTTTTTCCATGTCTGACTTAGCCTTTCTGCAGTCTGGACTCAGTAAAGATATTTCTGGCCCCAGAAAACTAAGACTTCAACAAAGAGCAGCTGTTGTCTTTTCCTTTGTGATGGTGCTAGCAGAGGCCTCTTTCCATGGCTTGTGTAGTAGTCTGAAATTTCAGTGATCAGGTTTCAATTTAAGATTTGGTGGAGCTCTCCTGAGAAATAATATTCAATGTGCCCAATTAATATATGCCCTGGATATAGGATTATCATTTAGAAGGGACTTCTTGAACTTTGTACTCTTCAGTGTGGTCTTTTAATTTTTAAGACCAGTACTAAGTCACAGTTACAGGTTGCCTGTGTGGTTCAGTTGTTTAGCGTCTGCCAAGGTCCTGGGATTGAGCCCTGCATTAGCTCCCTGCTTGATGGGAAGCCTGCTTCTCTCTCTACCACTTCTCCTGCTTGTGTTCCCTCTCTAGCTGTGTCTGTCTGTCAACTAAATAAATAAAATATTTTAAAAAATCACAATGACTTGAGAGGTTAGTTGGAACACTAGTAGGTAATTTTGGACCCTAGGCTTTTAATTTCAGCTCCTGGAACTCTGGTGGAGAGACATGAAATAAAGAGGGAAAGCCAGGATACTGCTACTGCTACTGTTCTAACGAAGCAAGGGAATAGCAGACAAGTTTTGTTATTTATTCGTTCACACACCCACATATACACACACATTATTAGGCAAGTCCCTAAGGACTCATAATGGAGGAAACTTAGTTTTCTCACTTTTTGATGATTAATTTTATTTTCTTTGCCAGCCATTTTTTTAGACCTCATCTTGAACTATTAATTTGAGGCTCTGGCATCATGACTAAAAAATTTTGTAGGCTAGCAAGAAAACCTAAACTGTATGTATAATATTACTTCTAAGGGAATTACATACTGATTTATAAACAACTGGCTTTATTTAAAAAATGGAGTATATCTAGTCATAAGATTTAGAGACTCTTTAGCTGATTTTTGTCCCCCCCACCCCACCCTGATTTTTTTTTTTTTTTTTTTTTTTTTAAAGCAAGAGTGTTTTCACTTTGCTCAGAATTCAGGCTAAAGGTAGTTAGCCCCTGAATTAGCTGTTTGAGCTGCTAAAGTACTAATTTAATCTCATTTTGGTAAGTGAAATCTGTACTTCTGTTCATCAAGATCAATGCACTGAACTAAGCTTGAAAACCAAGTTTGGGATTGTTTTCCTATCCTGTCAGGAATGAGTATAATCTGGGGTATTATTTGCATGGATGTATATATAAGAGAAAAGAATTTTTCTAGTGGTAGTTGGAGAAATTAGGGAAGATAGTTGCCTGGCTTAAATTCTAGGGCTCAAGATTTGGCCTTTTGAGTTTTTGATTGGCTTTTAAAGATTACTAGTGTCTGAAATTTATATAATGAAAATGGAATTGTCTTTATTTTTCATTTATCTCCTAAAATGTTTGGGAAGTGTGAACTAGTTTACAGGATGTTATTTTAAATTTTTGGTTTGATAGTCTTAGTAGAATTACCTCTGTTTTTTGTTTGTATGATTTTTTTAAAGATTTTATTTATTTGTCAGACTGATAGAGAACCCAAGCAGGGGGAGTGGCAGGAAAAGGCAGAGGGAGAAGCAGGCTCCCTGCTGAGGAGGGAGCCCAATGTGGGGCTCGATCCCGGGACCCCAGGATCATGACCTGAGCTGAAGAGAGAAGCTTAACTGACTGAGCCACCCGTGTGCCCCCCCCATTTTTGTTTAAAAAAAAAGGACCTTAAAATGAGAAAAAAGGACCTTAAAATCAGGAGATGAATTCTTTTTTCTTACCTGCTTTTAAAAATTCTTTTCTCTTTGACTAAATTTTTTTTTTCCATGTTCATTTTTGGCAATCTGACCTCTTTTAACAGTTACCTTTTTGGAAAAAGAAAGTCATTTACTGACTTCCCTGATGTAGTCATTTTTCTTTTCTTTATTTGTGCTGTTTTTATAATGTCTATCACATTTTGTTCTGTCACTCTGCATTATTGAGGGCCTAATCAGTATATAGGCTGATACAGAAAGCTCCTTTCCCATTTCACTGTCTCATCATTGCACATTTCTTCCATTTTTATCTGTCACCTGTATATTCAGGCCTCTCATCAGTCAAGCAGACAGAGATTTTAGTCCCTTACACACTTACTGGTGATATTGCAGATACTATTTTTTATTCATTTCTTCTATATGTTTGTAATGTGTTTACAATTGTGCCTATACTTTTCCTTCTATAACAGTAGAAGTAAATTTGTATCTATAAAGTATTTATATATAATTTAATATAATCCTGTGGGATTATTTTTTGATCTGTAGAATAGATAGAAATATTGATAACCTCCTACCTCTTTCATCAATGAAATACCAATTGTATTTTACATTTTAACATCTCTGAATCTGGGATACGTGTGTAAATAATGGCACAGCATTGTTTAATTGGTATAAGTTTTTTCATCTTAATGATACTATAAAGTAATGGTGCATCTTCTGTCCTTGGTTAATCTTAAAGATGCATGCAAAGAGTGAATAAAATTATGTCAGAGAATGTGAAAATTCAAGAAAGTATTTCCAGATTAACTTTATTTTCTGATGTAACCCATTTTAAATGTGTGTGTAAACCAAATGAATATATTTACTATTATAATAAGATATTTGATTGTTTTACCTACTTCCTGTTTACTTATATAGGTTGAACTAAAAAATTTTTTTGTCCTTTTTATTGGGAAAATGGGTTTTGTGTTTGTGATTGCTTCATATTGGTATCACAGTGTATTTAGCCATCTACACAGTATAACCTGAAAATGTAAACCTACGTATTTAGTCTTCATACTTACATTTTTTTTTAGTAAAGAAATGCCAGATTGATACTCAGTTTAACGTCTTCATGTATCTTCTGTCTAAAAATTAATATTAAGCTGTATATAGCTTTGGCATAAACTAGTATGAAGTTTATGAAGTTCATGAAGAAAATGGTTCCTTAGAGAAGAATTTCCTTACTTTTAAATTCATGATTATGTATCTTTGATCCATGAATTTCATTGTCAGAATGTGTAGTCTGAGTAGAAGAGAAGTGACTGCTCCTGCAGAGTTGTATGTTCTTGCTTGAGGGAGAATGGGCTGTCTTTAAAAAAAAAAAAAAAAGGGAAGGAGATATATTAAGAATATGATATGATAACTGAAGATGACTGGTTCTTTATCTGATCCTGCTTGCTTCAGCTTGCTTTCTGAGGAAGCTGCTTATTTCTTTCTTCTTCCTCCTTGATGAATTTCACTGATTTCATTTAAAAGAAGAATAAATCACACAGCTTTACGTAGTCAATTCTATTAGGTCATCTTGCCAAAATTTCTGTGGGCACAGCACCTTGTAATTTGTCAGTAGAGTCTTTATTGGAATTTTTGTTTAGTGGTTACCTTAAATTTTTACATAAAGGGGCAGACATTAGGATTCTGTGGAATTATTCTATACACACATTTTTTCTTCCACATTAATTTCCCAAGAGCTAGAGTTTGATGCCAAAGTGAAATATGACTCACGAACAATGAAATAGGTAAAAAGTTGCTCACTGTTGATAGGAGTAAGCTTAATTTTTTTCCCCACAGATGTACCCAAGTCTTATTTAAAGCCTTGCAACCATAGGAAATTTCAGATAGTGTCATTGTTGATCTAAAATTATTCTGATTTATTGTGTCATAACCAAGAAAGATAGAAAAGATAATTGGGAACAGTCATTTAGAGATTGGCCTATTTTTGTATTTGAACATTGTATGCATTCTCTACTGTGTTAAGTGCCAAAGATGCATGGATTTATTTCATATATTCCCTTTAGGAATCTGTAAGCATCACAGAACTTACAAAATATGCCCAGGGAGATGTTAGCAGACCTACGTTTTTATCCTGGATCTGCCTTTTAAACACTGTGTGATTGTGAGGAAGTGATTTTTTTTCTGTTTTTCATCTTTCTTTATCTTATAGAATTGAAATAATAAATTTTGTCAACCTTCCTTTCATTATTTTCACACTGACTTTTAAAACCCTGGTTTTAAGTACTGAAACATCAGAAAACATAAAAGTACAAATTGAAATGGTGCTTGCATTCAAGAAATAAACCCTTTCTTTTAGATTCTGAAAGTAAAATTTAGATCCTAAAGACAATCTGGACGGCACTGGCCATTAGAAGTCTACATATTTGGAGGATAATACTAACTTCAGTGAAATTGATTAATTTTTAAAAAGGAAAAATGGCCTGTTGTTATAAAAAGCAATAATGAACCATTGGGGCTTCATGCTATGTAGGAATATTGAGCATGGCAACCTTGCATCTCTAAGTGCTGAACGCTATTAGAAATGGAGTGATATTTATAGAACTGTAAATTATCGTTCATTATTGCTTTTAGATTGCACCATTTGAGGTAGATTTTGGTAGATTTGGAATGAGAATTAGATTCTAACTAGGAAGAAGTTACTGTTTTCACATTTGGGATCATTATTTCAAGTTCTTCCTCATCAATTAGAATTCTGTATTCTACAGAATGATTGAAGCTCTTGATGTTTTTCTGCTTTTGTTATGGATACTTGGATCTAAGAAATGGAGTCGGGGGTGGATGAAGGAGTAGTCAGTTATAAAGTGGGTATGTATAAAATTAAGAGGACTGAAGTTGTGAAATCACAGCTACTTAAATGAAATGGGGAGGTGCTGACCTTTTCTTCTTTTCCTTTGTGTTTAATAAATTGTTTTTTCCCCCTGCTTCATGAAATGGTAAATTTAGACAAAAATTTTCCTTGAAACTCAAATTAAGGTACAGTGGTGTAATCTAATATGAAAACATACCTGTTGAGAGTTGAAAATATGAAATTACTAATTTTTAGTGCCTGTGCAGAATCTGTGTTACTCCTTTCCCTTCTCTAATCCTGTGCTTTTATGTTTTGTCCATGTTTATGAATAACATTATTTCCTGAATATTGTCCTTATTAATTCTTTCTAACTTTCTCTTTCACATTTCCTTCCTGGATTTGCTGTTTTCTTCAGTCTCACCTCAAGGTCAGTATGCTTTACTAAAACAAAGATTAAGAGCATGGTATGGTAACTTTATCTTTTATTTATTTTTATTTTTTCAGTGTTCCAAGATTCATTGTTTATGCTCCACACCCAGTGCTCCATGCAATACGTGCCCTCAGTACCCACCACCAGGCTCTCCCATCCCCCCACCCCCTCCCTTCCAAGACCCTCAGTTTGTTTCTGAGTCTAAAATCTCTTATGTTTCGTTTCCCTCCATGAATTACCCTACTTCCCATTTACTTTCCTTCTCCTACTGTCCTCTGTATTACCCCTTATGCACCACAAGTAAGTGAAACCATGTGATACTTGACTTTTTCTACTTGGCTTATTTTACTCAGCATAATCTCTTCCAATCCGGTCCATGTTGCTACAAAAGTTGGATATTCATCCTTTCTGATGGAGGTGTAATATTCCATTGTATATATATACCATATCTTCTTTATCCATTCATCTGTACTAACATTACCTTGAGCTTTAATGAGGAACTGAAAGGATAGCACTTACCCCAGGAAAAGTACATCTAGAGATCTAGTTATGAGTACATAAAATGTCAGAAGTTTTAGGTTTACCAGAAGAGTAGATTCAAAGTTATGTGCTTCAAAAGATAAAGTAGTCAGAAAGCAAGAATCAGACTGAGCAGGTTTTGACTGAGAGCAAAATGAAGATGAAAGGAGTCACCAGGGGAATGAGAAGAAAAATGTTTTAATTTAATTAAAATTTCATCAAAGACATAGAAAATGCAGCATGAATGTTGGAAGGAAAATTGCCATAGTCTGTGGATTTTTAGAAGACTCTTGAAATTATTTTACATGCACAATCCTATACACCCTGGAAATTTTGGTTTTGTTTTGTGGTTCTGCTCAGTGGTAGAACAAGTGATAACTGAAACAGCCAGCAATACTTCACTGTATAAGTGCCAGAGGCACTATGGTACATATTTTATTTGAGTTGATCTTCTCAGCAGGTATGTAGAGAGATTTATCATTTCCACTTTTTAGGTGAATACTGTAAGTTCTGAGCCCATTAAGTAATTTGTCCATCTTTATTGGGAAGAGAAACTAACAGAGCACAATTGGAAACCTGAATTTTTTTTTTTTAAAAGGGAGGGGGAAGGACAGAGGGAAAGAGAGAGAACTCAGAGGAGGTTCCACACCCAGTGTGGAGCCTGATGTGGGTTTTAATCTCACAACCCTGAGATCATGACATGAGTCGAAATCAGGAGTCAGACACTTAACTGACTGAGCCACCCAGGCGCTCCAGAAACCTGAACTTTAGAAGTTATTTCTTTTGCATGTGAGCATGGAAATGTAAATAAAGGCATGAGAATTTCTGATATGGTTCTGGAAATGATATGTTTAACACTGTATGCACTTGACCTGGCTGCAGTTTTCTAATGGCTTCATACATTACTGTTTATAAAAGCACCTGTCTTCTTTGAGTCTCACAGATAGTGTATGGGTTACACTGATGAAGAATGGAGTATAGGGCACATGATTTCTCCAGGGTCAACCAACTAATACGTGGTGGAACTTAGATTTGAAGCCAGGTCTTCTCATCTCAACCTCAGGACTTTATATATTCTCTGTACTCTATGGTCAGAATTAGAGTATGAGCTCTAGAGTCCCAGATGAGTTGAATTTTCATAGGTAGATTTTTCATCTGTGGTGTTTTCATCTTTAAAATTGGGATAATTAACTAATTTAAAGTTAGATAATTAACTAATTTAAAGTCAACGCTGAATGAGTTCATGTAAATAGCCCTTAGAACAGCATCTGGTACAGGGTACACAATCTATAGGTAAAGCTATTCTGATACTCCTTTTTGCCTTTTTTGTGGAACCCTGTTTGATCTGGCATATGATAATATGATGTGATGCATTTCAGGTTCTTTTTTTTTTTTTAATTTTATTTATTTATTTGACCTCTGTCAAATAAATAGGCAGAGAGGCAGGCAGAGAGAGAGGAAGAAGCAGACTTGCTGCTGAGCAGAGAGCCCAATGCGGGCCTCAATCCCAGGACCCTGAGATCATGACCTGAGCTGAAGGCAAAGGCTTTAACCCACTGAGCCACCTAGGCGCCCTATTTCAGGTTCTTTAAAACACTACTGTTCTCATTGATTCTTACCACGCTTAATAGAAAGTGCAAAGTAGAATCTCAGTGCAAAACTGCGTATGTGTAGACAATGTGAAAAGGAGACATATTCCTTCTGTAATGATATTTTAAAACTCTACTTACCTTTTCAGGTGCTACATTTCTATTATAGGTAGAAAGGTAAGATGTTGAAGCATTTTAGGAAAGAAGTTCTCTTTACCATTTCTACTTCCTGGTGTTTCTTCTTGTTGTTTAAATTGATATACCTAAATGATATTTCTGAAAAAATCCTCTTGCCTTTGACTCATTTAAGAACAAAGCAGTTTGGGGTGCCTGGGTGGCTCAGCTGTTAAGCGTCTACCTTTGGCTCAGGTCACCCTCCCCACCATCCCTCTGTCCCTGCATCAGACTTCTTGCTCTGCGGGAAGCCTGCTTCTCTCTTTCCCACTCCCCTCTCTTGTGTTCCTGCTTTCTCGGTCTCTTTCTTTCTCTCCAATAAATAAATAAATAAAATAAAATAAAAAATAAAGTAATTTATGTGGGTTGGAAATACTATAAAAAGCAAAATTAGCCCTTCTTTCATACTTACACTGATCTAATTTATGAAGAAGCATCTTCGGTCATATTTACATTGTCTTCTTCCTTCTCTCTTAGCAGATGACCAGTCCCTCCTTTGCCGGGTAAATAGAGCTTTAGAGTATCCACAGTCCTGGGATTATGTTTTCACTCATGTTAACCTTTCTTTTGTTTCAGTGAAACTTATGTTCCAACTCTTTTCCAAGGCCAAATTTTCCTATTCTCTTTTATTCCTTCCCTCTTCTCAGTTTTTAAACCCTTGCTCCATAAATGAAGTTCTCTTCATTTCTATTCTCTTCCTTTCCACAGAGTACCCCAAACGTAAAGCATTTACTAGTTTCCCCCATCCCTAAAAAGAAACAGAAGTAATCCTTCTCGGTATCTTTTTCTTGGCTTCAATTCAATACAGGATCTTATTTTTACCCTTTTTACCCCTGCTATCTTGCACAGTTTTTGAAAAAATCATTTATGCTTCCTGTCTTCACTTTCCACACTTGTATTTATTTTCCAAATGTAATCTGGACTCTTTTCTCACTGCTGTGCTTCTCACTGCTGTGCTTAAATGGCCTCAGTGATATGCTGTTGCCACATTTGGTGACTTTGTTTGTCTTGGGTCTGTTGACCTTTCTGGGGTGTTAGGTATTATTATCTCTTTAATTTTAGAAAGTTGTCTTTCGTTGTTTATGTGACATCGTTTTCTGCTGGCTCTTTTAACACTTTACTGACATTTTTCAGTCTATCTTGCTTTTCTTCTTCCTCTTCTTCTAGTTTTTTATTAAGATTTTTACCTATTCATTTGAGAGAGAGAGAGAGAGAGAGAGAGAGATTGGGAGAAGAGGGAGAAGAGACTCACCACTGAGCAGGCTGAGTAGGGAGGTTGATGTAGGGTGGATCCCAGGACCCTGGGATTGTTACCTGAGCCTCACAAAGGTAGACTCTTAACAGACTGAGCCACGCAGACGCCCCTGCTTTTCTCCTTTTACATGTTCCTTAATGCTTAGGCTTTTTCATATTCTTGTAAAAAAATTTCATTTCCATTTACATTATCGGTTACCTGCCTTATTACTACCAAAGACTCAGTTTTATTTATTTTGTTTTGTGTAAGTTTTTATGGAACTTCTATTTCAAACTGTACTTACTACAGAACAAATCTTACATTGTTTGCAATAAAAATAGCACGCACAAATACTGCATTTAAAGAGCGATTTTCCCATTTTCTACTGTAAATGTTTTCTCCACATAGTATAGTAAAGCAGTATGGGTACCACATAAGTAATTCCAAGGGTGGTACAGTCTCAACACAGTTCAACTTTAGTAACAAAATACCATGTAGCCTTGTGTTTGGAGAACTTTGATCTGTAACTTAAACATCAAGTGGACATATTTTTACTGGGAGGTTTTACCACTTTTGCCTTTTATATGACAGGTTTTGATCTAAATATCTCTAAACAAAACCCTGCCCCAGAAGAATTTGTGTGTGGAAGTCATTGTTGTATGCATAATTCTCTTAGTTACGAGTTATGCTAATTATAATATTGTTATGTAGTTCATTTTAGTGGTTTTACTTTAGCAGTAAATGCCATTAAACTGTATTTGCTTCTAAATAAGTTTATTTTCCAAGGAATGCAAAATAAAACAGGTTTTGTTTTCCCAGTGGCAAAGATCATTTTGGTTGTGGTGTGTAAAAAAGTCTTTCTTTGCTTTAGGTTGGAATTTAGTGCAGTATTTTTTTCTATACAGAAGCATTTCACCATTTTAATTATGGTTTTGCCAAGTTCAATTGATCTGATCGTTAAGAGAGAATTAATGGCTTACGATTGGATTGGATAGTTGGATACTTTAATTGTGGGACCTTGGGCAAGATACCTACCTCTTGGGGCGCCTGGGTGGCTCAGTTGGTTAAGCGACTGCTTTCGGTTCAGGTCATGATCCTGGAGACTCCGGATCGAGTCCCACATCAGGATTCCTGCTCGGCAGGAAGCCTGCTTCTCCCCCTCTCAGTCCCATTCTTGTGTTCCCTCTCTGGCTGTGTTTCTCTCTGTTAAATAAATAAATAAAATCTTTTAAAAAAAAAAGATACCTACCTCTTAAGTATTTGTTTTAAGCACCTGTTTTGTGCTAATAGTGACACTGAAGCGTAGTGTTTTTTTAAGCATTTCTGGTTTGGACAGATTTATTTGTTTTCTCTCTTCCTCTCTTGTTCTTTCCTGCTTTCTTCTGTCCCTGTTTCCATTTATTATAAAGCAGAGAGATTTTTATTTAGAGTGATGATGACTGAAGATTCATTCTCTATCCTTAAACATATATGCATATCTTTAGTTACTATTCAATGACATTACCCCACAGAAGGAATGCAAAGAAATGATTTCATGAATTGATGAAAATATATGATTTGATTCAGAATCTCATTACTTTTTATTTAGCAAGACCTTTGGCCAAAGGTGAGACATTCAGTAGGTGAAGCCTGTAAATATCATCTCTTTTACTCACTCTCTGGTCTACACAAATTGAACGCAATATTATTATCCCTATTTTGTTTAGCGGTGCCTGTTGCAGACTTGTCTTCAAAGCAAGTATGTGGGATACTTTCTGTCAACTGTATTTAGACCAGAGTCCCCATATTGTTATATAATAATAAAAGTTAAATATTTTATATCTTGCTAGGATGCATTCCTGTTGTTACAGTCTCTTTCATCTAATTTGATGAAAGAGTTCTACATTGATTTCTAAAATCTAATTTATTGAGCCATTTCTGATTGCATATCTTAGAGGTTTTTTCATTATTGTTTGATACTAGGCACTAAAACCTCATAACATTTACAGAAAGAGGTATAACTATATTTTGAAGGCTTCATTTTTTTCTTTTTTCTTTTAAGCTGAAGTGTTCATGATTTTGTAGGCCCAAGAGCATTTCTGACCTTGTGTGATCTATTCACAAGGAGTTTGATTCATAGACAAGAGCTTATAATCTAAAGAATGATCTGTTTTTAATTGTATTTTTTGTTTCTACCTGTCATTCTTTTGGCTTTCTTAAGAGCATTATTGTTCAAGAGTGTATTTCCTTATTTTTTTCCCTTTCAAGCAATACTGTTGCCTAGTCTTTTGTAATGGTTATGCATCCACAGTGTAGCCACACTTCCATTAATTAACTTCTCTTGAAATATAGTGTTACTATTTTGAATGATTCATTGGTAGAAAAAATGTATGCACACATACTTGTACTGGTCTACCTAACTGTTCTATGGAAAATATTGAGTTTTGTGTCATTATGCATTGAGAAGTGGTAAGCGTAGTGTTTCTTAGTAGCAGCTGTACATAATTACCTGGCGTTCTGTACATGAACTAAAGATGGCAAATTCAATAGAGAAGGGAGGAAAGGCTATATTTAGAGTTAGTTAAAATTTGAATTTGTATAGATTTAGCAAATACACATAGATACCAGTTAATTTGTATTTCAGATAAACAATGACTACTTTTTTGGTATTAAGGTATTGTAAATACTGGGATATACTTATACTAAAATGTCACATATCTGAAATATAAATTTGAAAGGACTTTCAATATTTTTTTTTACAGCCATAGCTTTCTTTTTCTTTTTCAGTTTTTTTTTTTTCAGTGTTCCAAGATTCATTGTTTATGCCCCACACCCAGTGCTCCATGCAATAGGTGCCCTCAGTACCCACCACCAGGCTCTCCCATCCCCTCACCCCCTCCCTCCAGTTCCCTCAGTTTGTTTCTGTGTCCAAAGTCTCTCTTGTTTGGTTTCTCTCCCTGAATTACCCTACTTCCCATTTACTTTCCTTTTCCTACTGTCTTCTGTATTACCCCTTATGCACCACAAGTAAGTGAAACCATGCGATACTTGACTTTCTCTACTTGGCTTATTTCACTCAGCATAATCTCTTCCAATCCAGTCCATGTTGCTACAAAAGTTGGATATTCATTCTTTCTGATGGAGACGTAGTATTCTATTGTATATATGTACCACATCTTCTTTATCCATTCATCTGTTGAAGGGCACCTTGGCTCTTTCCACAGTTTGGCGATAGTGGCCATTGCTGCTATGAACATTGGGGTACATATGGCCCTTCTTTTCACTACATCTGTATCTTTCGGGTAAAGCCCAATAGTGCAATTTCAGGGTCATAGGGTAGTTCTATTTTTAATTTTTTAAGGAATCTCCACACTGTTTTCCAAAGCAGCTGCACCAACTTGCATTCCCACCAACAGTGTAAGAAAGTTCCCCTTTCTCCGCAGCCTCTCCAACACTTGTTTCCTGTCTTGTTAACTTTGGCCATTCTGACTGGTGTAAGGTGGTATCTCACTGTGGTTTTGATTTGAATTTCCCTGATAGCTAGTGACGCTGAACATTTTTTCATGTGTCTGTTACTATTTGTATATCTTCTATGGAGAAGTCCCTTTTCATGTCTCTTGCCCATTTTTTGATATGTTTGTCTTCTTTTTGGATATTGAGTTTGAGGAGTTCTTTATAGATCTTGGATACCAGCCCTTTGTCTGTAGTGTCATTTGCAAATATCCTCTCCCATTCTGTGGGTTGCCTCTTTGTTTTGTTGACTGTTTCCTTTGCAGGACTTTCAATATTTTATCTGACAAACGTCATCCCTCCCAATCTCATTCTTTATCTCACTTCAGATCATAACAGTGGTATGAAGTAGATGATATTTTCCTGTTTTACAGATGAGAAAATTGAGGTTCAGAGGAGTCAGTGGACTTACTCAGGGTCATTGCTACAATATGGCTGAGTCTTTAGTACAAATTCAGTTTCTCTGATTTCATGTTTACTGCATACCTTAATTTTCCTCTGTTTCTTGTATTCTATATTCTTGTGAAGTCCAGGCACAATCTGTAGTTTATAATATGTTTTTATTTTTTTAAAAGCTTTTATTTATTTCTTTGTCAGAGAGAGAGAGCATAAGCAGGGGAGCAGCAGGCAGAGGGAGAAGCATGCTCCCAGCTGAGCAAGGAACCCGATGAGGGACTCGGTCCCAGGATCATGACTCGAGCCCAAGGCAGACGCCTAACCAGCTGAGCCGCACAGGCATCCCTATAATATGTTTTTAAATATATGTTTTTACCTCTTCAGAGTATGAGGGTCAGAAGTTGGATTAATTGTGTTATCCTTTGGTCAGAATTGCCACTCTTTTACCATTTCTAGCCTGTTGTATGGGATATTTCTTCAGTAGTGATGGGATTATTTCCACATGTTGCCTGATGATTCATACAACACTCCCAGCTTTGTTCAAGAAAAGATCCATAACAACTTATATTTTAGATAGTGTGGTTTGTTTGGTTAAGGTAATTTAGAACTGTGCTTCTCCAGTGGCATACAAATTGTATTGGTGTTTGTTAAAATGTTCTGATGTGTGGTGGGTTTGAATAGAGCCTGGGCTTTTTACATTTCTAACAGCTCTCAGGGAGTGCCAGTGCTGCTGGTCTGCAGAGCATGCTTTGACTGGCAAGGCTTTAGAACACTAGCTACAAATGAACAGTTTTGGAATTGACTTTTATCCTTTTTAAAAAAAATTTCACATTTACATTAACCCCTTAACATTAACATTGATTTCTCTGTATCAGCTCATACTTGAACTTAGGAAAATCCATTTTCCATTGATTTCAAGATAGCAATGCCACCCTTTGCTTCTGTTAAAGACCCTCTGGGGTGTCATACTGGCATGGGTACAGAGGCAAGTTTTCATTGGCACCTTTCCCTTGTCACTTATGTATAAGAACATATTGAGCTGTACAATGGAAGTAACGGAATGGAGAGTGGAGAAGGGGAAGGGAATGGGTCACAAAAGTTCAAGACAGCCGGCTGTACGGGTTACACTTTTTGCAGAAACCTTCCAACCTCCAGTTTCTGTTATCTATTCTATTGTCTATATGACTTTGAGGTCTTAGAATTTGAGATTGTAGACTGCATGATAAAGATGAGGAAATAAGGGGTCTTAATGGGCCCCTGTAAGGTGATTTGATTTATTTGCATACACATTGATATTATGCTGTTTTTTTAAAAAAGAAAGCTGAAGTGTTTCTCCATTGTTGGTGTTTGGGGTGTTTATGTTGGTCTTTGTCAGTAAAGGTGTAATAGAAGTCTAATGAAATGGAAGAACTTGACCTTTGTCATAGACAGGAAGAAAGAAATGTATCTGCTTAAATTTTCTTCACTTGTTTTTCTTAAGATAGGATTTTGTTTCTGTTGTGCTTGGGATATTTACCCCCACTGGCCACAAAAGACATTGTTAAGATGCTGTCACTAGGGGCGCCTGGGTGGCTCAGTTGGTTAAGCAACTGCCTTTAGCTCAGGTCATGATCCCGGAGACCCGGGATCAAGCCCCACATTGGGCTCCCTGCTTGGCGGGAAGCCTGCTTCTACCTCTCTCACTCGCCCTGCTTGTGTTCCCTCTCTGGCTGTGCTTCTCTCTGTCAAATAAATAAAATCTTAAAAAAAAAAAAAAAGCTCTTTGGTCTAGGTATTAAGTGTCACTAGCTCTTTGGTCTAGGTATTAAGTGTTTCAGTGTGAGTTATGAGTTTCTAAATTAAAAAATCACTTAAGTTTGTTAAACTTAACTCTTTTGAAAGTGGTTGCAAAAATTGATGCCCTTCATATGTAATCTTTTATTGAGATGTAAAAAGGAGAGTTCTTTGCAGATGACTTTAGATGAGAGCTAAAAACAAGGAATAGTGGGTTTGGAGAAGTGGTCATAATTATTTACTTTGGAGATAATTAAAAAAACTTTTATAAGATGTTTTGTGAGAGGAAAAGTCAGCACAGGCTATCATTCCCTCATTTAAAGGAGGTTGGTTAGTATAAAGTATATTAGCTTGTCTGTTCTCATTACTAGTTCAGTTTATCGATGTAACCTCAGGGCAAAGTCAAATTTATCCTTTTTTGCATTACTGCAAGAGCTATCTAATTGTCCCTCTGTCCCCCAAATTATGATTCCCTTTCAGTGTGTTTTCCTAAGTTTTGGAAATCTGATTATATCCCTTCCCTATATAGAGTCTTACACATTTGGGTTAAACTACCAATTCCTTGCTTAGTATAATATAATTATTTTATTTTTGTTTCTTTTAGCTTCCTTTTTCTTTACTCTCCACCAATTTTATTTTATTTTTAAAATCTTAAAGATTATTTATTTATTTATTTATTTAGAGCATACTTGCAATCAGGGGAGGGGCAGAAGGAGAGGGAAAGAGAGACTCTTTAGCAAACTCTGTACTGAGCTCAGAGCCTGATGTGGGGCTTGATCTCATGACCCCGAGATCAGGACCTGAGCCAAAACAAGAGTCAGAGGCCCCCTTAATTACCTCTGTAAAGACTTATCTTCAAATATAGTTATATTTTGAGCTACTGGGGGGTTAGAACTTCAACATGCAAATTTGGGAGGACACCATTCAGCCCATAACACTTGGTCATTTTTAACTTACAAATGAAGTGAAAACAGTGTGCTGACTTGGAAATGAAGGTTGAAGACTCGTCCCAATTTCACTCCTCAGTGATGACCCCTTCCTTTAGAAATTCTTGAGCCTTCTCTGCCTACCAGTTTTGATTGGGGTAGTTGGGAGACACAGTAGCTGGACGTGACCCCCATGGAGAGGTCAGTGTTTTTTTATTGTTGTTGTTTTTGTTTTGTTTTTAATCTCTGAAGCAGGGATTGTAAGAGATTTTTATTTCTTACATCATATAGTTACAGTGCTTAAATTTTTCCACAAATTTTAAATTGTAGTCATACTGAGTGTGGTTTTCCCCTAACATGACACATTCTCCTTTTCATCAGGGCTTTATTCATACAATTCTCTTTACCTAGTACTATATCCTCTGATTAGTAACCTGGAGTGATCCCTTAAGAAAGTTCCTGTCTGGGAGCACCTGCGTGGCCCAGTTAAGCATCTGCCTTCAGCTCAAGTCATGATCCCGGCATCCTGGGATTGAGCCCCACATCAGGTTCCCCCTTGGTGGGGAGTCTGCTTCTCCCTCTGCAGCTCCTCCTGCTTGTGCTCTCTCTTTCTCTGTCAAATAAATAAAATCTTAAAAAAAAAAAAGTTCCTATATGACTTCTCAGAAAGTTTTTCCTGATTATCACCATCATGCCTACCTCCAGATTAGGTTAGATCCCTTTCTTGTATACTCTTATAGCACTTAGTAGATACTATATTTGCTTGGATGCCTGGGAGGTATTTGACAACAAGAATTATTATTATTTTTAAAAAATATTCTATTTATTTATTTGACAGAGAGAAACACAGTGAGAGAAGGAACACAAGCAGGGGGAGTGAGAGAGGGAGAAGCAGGCTTCCCACCGAGCAGGGAGCCCAATGTGGGGCTCGATCTCGGGTCTCCGGGATCATGACCTGTGCTGAAAGCAGTCGCTTAACCAACTGAGCCACCCACGCGCCCTCTAACAAGAATTATTTTTATTCATGGACTTATATCCCTAGTGTTTGACAGTTGATAATGTTATTTAAATATTCATTGATTTAATGAGTAATTAAAATGTCAAGAAGTTAGCAGATTATTAAATCTTAGAGAAACGTAGATCATCTAATATTCCACAGCCCATTTCTCCCGGGCAATGCCTTACACATATATTTTTTTTAATTCACTGGTAATTTGGGTTTTACCCTCTGGTGAGATTAGTCTTTATCTGTGACCTACAATTTGGTTTAGTTTTTTGGCAACTCTATGGCCTTGAGGTAATTTCTTTTTCTTTCTTTCTTTTTTTTTTTAATTTATTTATTTGACAGAGAAAGAGATCACAAATAGACTGAGAGGCAGGCAGAGAGAGAGGAGGAACCAGGCTCCCTGCTGAGCAGAGAGCCTGATAAGGGCCTAGATCCCAGGACCCTGAGATCATGACCTGAGTCAAAGGCAGAGGCTTAACCCACTGAACCACCCAGGTGCCCTATAGTATTTATATCTAACACGGTGCTGGAGTTAACATTCAAACATAGAGCATTCAGTCACACACACACCCACCAAGCCCTTCCCACCACTTGCAAAGTAGAAAAAGCCTCTCCCGTAATTCTCTGCAGGTTAATATATGGGGAATTTATGTATTAAAATATAATAAGGTAGATATTTGTTTCTGTACATGTGCATGTGTGACAATGGCACTAGCTTTTTGTCATGTGCAATATCCTGTGCTATGCATTTTTCATACATTATCTTATTTATTCCATATAATAACCCTATATCATAAATTAAAATCTAAAAAAAAAAACCCTGAAACGTAAAGAGCTGTTGATCACATAGGTAATGAATGGAGCTCTCCCAACTGTTAAAAGATTTGCTTTTAACCTCTTCATCATTATATTCTCTTCAGGAGCTCTCACATCCCTAGGGAACTTGACCATATTTTGAGTTTTATGAGTTTACCATGCTGATGTCATGATTTTGTATTTTTATTTCAGTGACAATCTAAAACACAATTTATGTACTATTTTTGATCATCTGGGTGAAATAATATAACTAGCACATTTATCCATATTCACTCATTCCGTGGTTCTGATCTCGTTATCAAGTATTACTCCTGTAATTGCTGTGGACCAGTGAGGAAAGAAGGTGGCTTTTATTTTAGGCAAAGTTCAGATGATGTTATGATACACTGTAGGAAGCAAATTTGTCTTTACCACTTAAAGTTTTGGGACAGTTTAATCTTTTTATGACTCAAAAGCACTTGGACCATAGTAGTAAGTACCATACGTGCACTGTGAGCTGTGATTTGCCTGCATATTAAATCAATATTGGCAATTTGAATTTCACTGTATATTTTGGTGTTAATATTTGTGTATTTCAAGTATTATATGAACAGAGAGTCTAGAAAATATTTTATTTTCTTTTACATGTATTATGTGATATACTATGTTGTAGTTCAGCTGCAGACCCTTCAGTCGGGGATGAAGCAGTTTTTCTCAGGGGGAGTGCTGGAAAGCTTTGCCAGGATGCCAGCATTTGAAATTAATCTTGAAAGATGAGTACTCATAGACTAGGCAGAAGAGAGAGGGTAATGACATTAAGATATCTGAAAAGCCAAACAAAAACACTTCAAACCAAAAAACTTACTGCAGAAGGGAGTAGAAATATCGACATATAGAATAGAAATATAGATGATTGTTAAGAGCCTTTGGTGCTAATTAAGGGAGTTTGGATTTTATTATGAGGTTACTATTATTATGGGGTCTCTAACAAAAGCAAAACAGGAATGTAAACTAAACTTTTATAATTTACTTGTGGCATACTGAATTTTTATGAATTAAATCATATTTTGTGTACAGTCAGAACTCGATTGGTTAAAGACCCCTTGGAAGAGGAATTTAAATGCTTCTGTAATGAAAATACAACGTAAATTTTCAGATTCATAAGTTACAGCATTTTTTTTTTGCCTGCTTTTCTTTCGTTAGCCCATCTTTTATTAATGAAATCAGAAACTTTAAACTTGATTCTTTTCTTCTATTTCAGTGGAATGCTTTAGTGGTTAATAGTCTTCTACCCAATTGATTTAATAATTTTCATTGTATTTTACCTAAAATTTATGAAGAAAGCCACTTACAGGGTTTGCTGATCCCAAACTTTTATTTGCACCAGAGAAAAACTGTTACCATTATCTACTCAGTATATCTGCTTTTTATTAATGCTGTATCAATGCCTTGATTGCCATAGTAGCCGCCAGCTATTACCTCTCCATGTGCGTGTTACAGAGAAACGTTCAAGTTAAATTAGTTTTTAAGCTGAGCCCTGTGAAACCACCAAGTAAAAATGTACGAATGGTGTGTCCTCCTTTCTGCACACCAAGCTTGGTATACTGTTGCAGTACCACAATGTTACAGTTGATTCAACTTAGCATTCACAGCGCTCATCGTTGACAGCCTTAGGGCAATGTAAGTAAATGCCTTAATATCTACAAAGCACTCTTCGGATGGAAAGATGAAAACAAGAGAGCAGACAGTAAAAAGCTATGTGTGTTTCATTGTTCCATTCTGCTAGAATGTTAGTTTTCCTAGGTCATGGGACCAGCAACCTCCTAGGTCTGAGTTCCACCAAGAAAGGTTGTATCTCTGGTTGAATCTGTGAGGCCTGAGGCATAGAAACAGAAAAATATGAAAAGGAGAAGAAATT
>PITA01011225.1:31225-67903 GCA_004023965.1 Spilogale gracilis | reverse complement strand
CGGGACTACATCAAAATAAAATGCTTCAGTACAGCAAAGCAAACAGTCAACAAAACAAAGAGGCAACCCACAAATGGGAGAGGATATTTGCAAATGACACTATATACAATGGGCTGGTATCCAAGATCTATAAAGAACTACTCAAACTCAACATCCAAAAAGAAGATGAACACATCAGAAAATGAGCAAGAGACATGAAGAGGCATTTCTCCATAGAAGATATACAAATGGCTAACAGACACATGGACAGTCACTAGCTATCAGGGAAATTCAAATCAAAACCACACTGAGATACCCTCTTACACCAGTCATAATGGCCAAAATTAATAAGTGTTAATAATGGCCAAAATTATGTTAATAATGGCCAAAATTAACAAGTCAGGAAACAACAAGTGTTGGAGAGGCTATGGAGAAAGGGGAACCCTCTTGATTGGCCACAATCACCAAACTGTGGAAAGAGCCAAGGTGCCCATCAACAGATGAATGGATAAAGAAGATGTATTACATATACACAATGGAATACTATGCCTCCATCAGAAAGGATGAATATCCAACTTTTGTAGCAATATGGACTGGACTGGAAGAGATTATGCTGAGTGAATTAAGCCAAGTAGAGAAAGTCAGGTAGCACGTGGTTTCACTTACTCGTGGTGCATGAGGGTTAACCTGGAGAACAGTGGGAGAAGGAAAGTAAATGGGAAGTAGGGTAGTCTGGGAGAAAAATGAAACAACAGAGACTTTGGACACAGAACCATCTGAGGGACTTGGAGGGAGGGGGTTGGAGATGGGAGAGCCTGGTGGTGGGTACTGGGGGCACCTATTGCGTGGAGCACTGGGTGTGGGGAATGGGGAATGAATCTTGGAACACTGGAAAAAAAATTTTAAGTAACAATAAAAAAAAAAAGAAGGGCACATGCTGTGATGAGCACTAGGTCTTATATGCAACTAATGAATTGTTGAACACTATACCAAAAACTTATGATGTTATATACTGGCTAACTGAACATAATATAAAAATAAAATTAAAATAATTTTAATTAAAAAAAAAAAAGCACTGGCAAATACAATGCAATCCCCAAGCTTCTATCTCTATATTCCTTGGTGGGTCATACAACATGAAAGATGTACAGTGTATAGTGTATGTACAGTGAACAGAAATTAAAGTTTCTGCCAGAAATTAAAGCCACCTGGGTGGCTCAGTCATCAAGCAACCACCTTCAACTCAGGTCATGATCCTGGAGTCATGGAATTGAGTCCCACATTGGGCTCCCTGCTCGGTGGGAAGCCTGCTTCTCCCTCTCTCACTCCCCTGCTTGTGTTCCCTCTCCAACTGTGTGTCTCTCTGTCAAATAAATAAAATCTTAAAAAAAATAAATAAATAAAATTTATTTGTGAGTTGTAAAATATTTACTCTCTAGAATAATATAATGAAATAACCTATCATTACCATTATTTCCTTAATGGACACATGTTTTTCCCTGAAATTCATGAAAGCTAAAATTTCAACTTAAGTTTTAAAATAAACATATTTTGGGGGTACCTGGGTGGCTCAGTCAGTTAAGTATCTGACTCTTGGTTTCTGCTTAGGTCATGATCTCAGGGTCATTAAGATGGAGTCCTGTGTGGGCCTCTGTGCTCAGTACAGAATTTGCTGGAGGTTCTTTTCCTCTCCTCTCCCTCCTCCTCTGCCCCTCTCTCTGCTCATGCATGAGCATTCTCATTCAAATAAATAAATAAAATCTTTAAAAATAAATAAATTATATATATATATATTTATATTTGTTAAAACTAACCCCATATTCCTCATTTTTCTCATTTTAGTCTACATATAAGAAAATGTTACTGTTTGGCATTTAGGAACCAATGGCACCCATTGATTTCTAAACTTAAGATGCTACTCTGGGTAACATCTCAAAGGATCTGTAGTTCATGGAACACACTTAGAAAAACACTTTTCTTGACAATATCCCTTATTGAAGTTTGTAGTCAATAGCTGTTATAAAGACAATGAACATGATTTTGCTCTTGAGAATAATATGTCTGGAAGAAAAAAAATTGACATACATTAAAAGGTTTTAAAATGTGTGTGGTAGATTGAATTAAACAAGTACAATTCAAGTTTACTTGCAAATGTACACTTCTTTAAATTAGATGAAAAAGCAATATAAAAACAGGATGTAATTTCCTTATTTAAAAGAATTTAAAGATATTTTTATAAGAAGTTAAGTAGAAATAAACAATGTCATATATTAATAAGCTTGGCCAGGGATCAGCTCATTGTTTGCTTTTTCTGAATAGATTTTTTAAAACCTAGCCATGCGCATTCATTTATATATGACTACTTTCATGCTACAATATAGACTTAAGTATTTGTAACAAAGACCATATACTCACAAAGCTAAAAATATTTGCTGTCCAATTTTTAACCAAAAATGTTTGTCAATCTCTGGGCTTTATCAAGAAAAAAATATATTGTCTGGATCAAAAGAAGTAATATTTGAATGTATATTTTTTTATGTTGCTTCAGAAACAATAATCAACTCCTATTCATTCTTTAGGTTTCATGTCAAAAAGTCACTTTATCAAAGAGGTACGTTCATGATGTAATACATAAAAGATTTCTCTTGTATAATGTATCAGAGTACCCTGTTCTTTTTTTGTTTCAATAATTATCACAATTACAAACAAATATTTTGGTATGATTATTTGATTATTCCTTTTTCTTTCATAACTCAAAAGCTGTATAACAGAGATACATGTCTGTTTTGCTTACAACTCAATAAATACTGAAAAGCATCAGTAGACAGCACAAAAATTACAAGGACATATAAAATAAAGGTAAATATAATTTTAAAAAGTAATAATAAAAAAAGTAGAAACATTGTGCAGCATGTTGAAATTATGGGAAATTACTACCAAAAAATTTCAAACTAAAGCAAACCAAAAACCTTCTCACCCTCTGCCAGTCAGAATCATTCAGAATTAAATAGAAAAATGGAGATTTGCAGGGCACCTGGGTTGCCCAGTTGGTTAAGTGTCTGCCTTCGGTTCAGGTCACGATCTCAGGGTCCTGGGATCCAACCTGATGTTGGGCTCCCCACTCATCAGGAAGCCTGCTTCCCCCTCTGCCTCTGCCCTCAATCCCAGCTTGTGCTCTCTCTCTCAAATAAATAAATAAATTGTCTTTAAAAAAAATAAAATAGAGATTTGATAAATGGGATTGTTAATCTGCCAATACTTTATCTCTGAAGATAAAGAGATTTCTACATAGGATCACTTGCTCAGTTGTACAACTACAAGATATTAGAGAAGAAAGTCATTTATCACATAGCAAGAGCAGATCAGAATACAACTGCTCTGCAGAAGGCATATCTAATAACAGTAACAACAAATATTTTCACCAGAACTTTTAAAAATTCACCGTTCAGTTAAATCACTGAATGAATGATTATAAGAAATATTAGGGTCAATAATATATGTAAAAACAAGACCCAAATGAATGAAGATTTTGCATTCCTTTCACTTATAAATTGAACATGAGCAATTAACACTATGTACCCTGGATTGAGGAAAAAGGGTAATGATGTCCCCTTCCCAACCAACTCCTTGGAAAAATGGGAAAACGAGAATTTAAAGAAGGCATCCAACATCTTCAGCATAAAGTTAATAAAATCTAACAACTAAAGTTATTCTCAGTATTATAAACATGGCAGAAATACTTCACACTGAATTAGTCTTGCAAAAGTGTGTATCACTGCCAATATGGCAAGACACTTCGTATGGATGATAGGGGAACCACACTGAAAAAAGTGGAAGAAAAGCATCAGTTTGGAAGCTATAGAGAGTAAACTTCAGGCCTATCTCTGTTCCTAAATTCAGTCGCCATTTGAGTAAATTATGTAAACTCCTGCCTCAAGTTCTTCATTTGTAAAATGTGAACTAGAAATGAAAGTTAGAAAAATGATACCAAAATTTATAGCTTCCAAATTCTTAATTCCCAGAGTCCATTTTCTCTAGAAAGGGAGACTAAAGTTCACTATGTGTATTTTGATGTCTACTCCTGAAATAAGGCAGAGATCAAAGTGAGGCCTTTCCTGGCAGTATTTATCAAAGCAGAACTTCGACTTCTCCTCAGGAATTGTTCTCAATAAGATATGCTCTCAGCCAGAAAAGGAACAGTCCCATTTGTCTTTTCCTCTACCTTCTTCATGGTTACTAGTTTGTAACACTTCACCCTCTGGAGAAATAACCGATGCTTCTTGTCAGTCTCATTAATACTCCCTTCAGTGAACTCCTGGCTGATCCCCAGCCGGGGTGCTTTTCTTCAGATGGAGGCTGGCCATAATGATAGACATAACTGATTGAACTAGGCTTAGATTTTTCACCATCTGGTTTCACAGCAAAGTCACACAGCAAGCCTGGAGGCCAGGTGCTGATAACAGATCCCTGTTTCTTTGAAAAGTATAAAACTGGAAGAGTAAGATAATGATGTATTCTTTATGTTATTAATACAGGTCTAAATTTGTAAAACGACATCATTAAGTTAGGCCTATGGTATGTATTTTTTATAATTTTGTGCATGTTTTCAATCTATTGGACTTGGTTCAGATTAGAAAGACTGTTTCCTTTTTGAGTGTTATTTACCAAATTGATTTTTGAAAAATGCTGTTATAATCACAAGTCATAGCAAATCTACAGGTAATAAAGAAAAAAATATGGACAAAAACTCATCATAGATGAACACTTAGGTGAATTCGTTCTCAATTTTGTTACAAATTATAATAATCATCTTTCTGTACTTTTGGAACATACATAATTAATGAAGTACAATGGAAATTAAGTTATATAGTAATTATGTATTTCTAGGCAGAACTAGTAGAAACTGTGTGTATATAATTTTTTTAATTGAAAATCTTTATTTGGAAAATTGCACATAAAATTATATGGAAGAAGCCATCATCCAGATTTGTTCATTTGCATTTAGTCAATTTACATAAAAGTTTAAAAATTAAAAACCAAATTGTATGTAAAAGTTGGTTTTTTGAAGGATCTCAAAGATAATACCTTCTATTAATTTTCCACAAAAAGGTCAAACTGCAGCTTGTTTATGAGGGTTTTTAACCAGTTTAAATTTCTAACAGATATGAATGCTTATTTAGCAAAAGTGGTGTTATTTTCAACCATTCCTTAAAATGCAAACACATTCAAGAGAGCAAGAATTTATTCCAAACTTCTGGGAAAATATTTTTAATTTATGTTCATACTTAAAATTAATATGCATATGTAGGAAGCTTGCTGTTATGAAGTCAAGTGAATAAAGTCTGACATTTTAATAGAGTAAGAAAATGTTTTATTTTTAGACCGCGAAGTATTTCACTGGCCATCAAAAGCATGTTTGCTAGCTGTTTCTGCTTTATAAACTGGAATAGAACTTCTGTTTGCCAGATAACCTATTATTTAGCTGATTCATGGACGTGTTTTATGATTTAAAGGTCAACACTATCCATTAAACTTATTACATGAAGGAATATGCTTTTAATCAAAAGTACTTCTGTTTTTAACCTCATTACTTTTATGTCATGAGGAACAGGAAGATTTTAATATTTTAAAAACATATTGACCATTTCTAAAACTGAGTGACAATTATCAGAAACAGGAAGAAGCAAGTGACACTACTTTATTTTGTAGAGAATAAGTGAGAGAAATTGTTTTATCATGTTACTGTAACACTGGTGAATTTGTCATTTCCCTTTCTCAAAGGAAAGTTTCCAAATCCTGTGGATCAGTTCTTTGTTGATCAGGAGGTTTCATTTTCCTTTTTTGCCCTTTTACCACCTTCACTTTAGGAAGACAAGGATCCCCAGATCTTTATGGGAGATATAAGGGACAGTTTGGTCTTGATTCTCAGACATTTGTTTTTCTTCCAGATTGAATATCTTCTTTCTTTGCCTTCTTCAACATCTCTAAAATTTCTCTTCCTTACACATTAATCAAATTTTCCCCTTTGCCTCTTTCTTTCTGAGACCCTGCTACCTTCGCATGTAGTTCCTGGAACAGTTAAACGAAAAAACACAGCTGGATGGGCAAACCTGTATCTAGATCTCCCTTAGATTCTGACTGCTTTAGATCTATATTTCTGTTCTAGGGAGCAGAGGGGGAGGTAGACTTAGATCTTTTGTTCCCTTTTTAGACTCACATGCTTCACTTGGTGATGTGATAATGTCTGGGGGCAAAGAAAAAGGAACTCTATCCTGACTGACCACGGCCCAGAACTGTGATGCAAGGTTCCTGAGCAAAGAACAAAGAAGGAGTGGATGTGACGTACCTGTGCTGCTTTGTGCTTAAGTAGGCCTTTCTGATATTAATGAAATATGCAGACAATTTTTTTAAATACTAATGTAAAACATATACTAGGGACAGTCATTTTTTTCATCTCAGAAGAATATTAGTTAGCATTGTGCTTCCTCACAACTCACATAGATGCATGGATATTTACATTTTCTTCCTTTTTCTTAAATGTGTGACTGTTTAATGTAACATAATAATTGGTGCTGTGCTGAGGCAATTCTGGTTTTTTTTGTATTAGAATTTTCTTATTTTATAAATTTAAAATAACAATGGTTCCATTTCTCAGTGACATCTTTTACTAGAGAACAGGTTTATTCCTCATACCTCACTATGCTTTTACAACAGATTAGGGTTAACACAGACCACAAATTGTATCAAGCTTTAAAATACTAATACTCTATCATAGAAAACCAACAGTTTATTTTATTTTATTTTTTATTTGAGAGAGAATGAGAGCAAGAGGGATCTCAGAGGGAGGGGTAGAAGCAGACTCACTGCTGAGCAGGGAGCCTGACGTAGGGCTCAGTCGTAGGACCCCAAGATCATGACCTGAACTGAAGGCAGACATTTAACTGATGGAGCCACCCAGGTACCCTGAAAACTAACACATTTTAAAATTGTTTAACAAAAAGTTGCGTCAGTTTTCATACTCACTAGTTAGGTGAGTTATATGTTCACAACATTTTATGTGCCTTTAGTTTCTTTTCTCTTTTGGATTTGGGAAGTTTGGGGTCTTGAAGAATATCTAATTCAAAAGATTAGTAAACGCTTTGTTTCAGGAGTTCAAATTTCATTATACTTTTAGCTGTTTTATTTTCAAATTGTATTTAGATTTCTTTATGCTATTAATTTTTATAAATATTCATGGAATAATATTCAAATTAGATAAAATAAACATGTGAATTATATACAATAACTTATGTTTACAAGAACCCTGGTACTATTTTTTAAAAGCAAAGCAAAGTGAACAAAGAGGTTCTAATGAAAGGATCTGAAAAAAAAAATAGTGACCCATATCTGACAAAAACTTAGGACCCAGGTTTGTGTCTTTCTCTAAGAGCAACATCCTATAATTTAAAGAAAAGCGATACTTTAGAAATATTTAAATCTTACTCTTTTCCTTTGAAATTATTAAAGGACCAAACTAAGACTTAGAGTTATATATTTTGAGATTTCTCTGATACTTCCCTTAATAAACTGAGGCTACTCTGTTAAAAACATATAAAATGGGAATTTAGGCCTGTGTGTGTGTGTGTGTGTGTGTGTGTGTGTGTGCACGTAAATGAAGCAAGTAAGTCCAACATGCTAATGAGTTTATTCTTATAAATATATATTCTTGAATATGTTCTCAAATATGGCTAAGTTGTATTCATACATACATATAACCAGCACAAATCTATATTTATATTTGCAATCATAAATTACTTTATTGAAAACTATCTCTTGATAAAAAACAAAATTTAACTGAGTAAATTTAAAGGTCTAATTGGCTTTATTCAGTGATTCATGAATCAAGAAGCATCACATCCAGTAAACAGGAAGGAGCTCCCAGATGCTGTACAAAATGGAAAATTTTTTTGTTTTAAGATTTTATTTATTTATTTGACAAAGAGAAACACAGCGAGAGAGGGAACACAAGCAGGGGAGTGAGTGAGGGAGAAGCAGGCTTCCCGCTGAGCAAGAAGCCAATGCGGCCGGGGCGCCTGGGTGGCTCAGTTGGTTAAGCGACTGCCTTCGGCTCAGGTCATGATCCCGGAGACCCGGGATTGAGCCCCACATCCGGCTCCCTGCTCCGTGGGAAGCCTGCTTCTCCCTCTCTCATTCCCCCTGCTTGTGTTCCTCTCTGGCTGTGTTTCCCTCTGTCAAATAAATAAAAAATCTTTAAAAAAAAAGCCAATGCCCCAATGTGGGGCTGATGTGGGGCTGGATACCGGGTCTCCGGGATCATGACCTGAGCTGAAGGCAGTTGCTTAACCAACTGAGCCACCCAGGTGCCCCTAAAATGGAATATTTTTAAAGGCAGAAAGGACGTCAGACAAAGAAGTCATAAACAAAGGAAAAAATGATTTCGGGCAAGGTCACTTTCCTTTGGGGGAAGGGTGAGGGTCTATCATGTAGATCACCTCACTAGTGCTGACCAGGTAATTCCAGATTGATTGGTTAAAGGTCATCCTCCTCAGAGAGACTGAAACTGCAAATAGGTTAGATATTAAATTTTGGTTTGCTGACATGGGGTTTAGCACAAATAACGCCATTTGGGGCCTGTTCTATTCTTTTTTCTTTAATATTTTATATATAAAGCTATAATTGCAGAATTTTTAAATGCAGCTATTTGAAATATATAGAATGAACATGTGTGATTATCAGAGTACATTAATTTCTTAGCATATTGTTTACAAATATAGGTCAGGGGAAAGTTAATTGCTCTGACAGTAAAAGCAAGAATGAATTAAACTTGAATAAAATAATTTCTGGAAGAAGTAGACTGTGATGACCTTTTAAAATCACCACTATCATTGTTACATTTTGCCCAGTGAATTTTATAATCTGTACTATACATCATAATTTCTCTTTGGATTTTTTTTCTTTTAACAGGTTTTTTAATCCATTAATTCAGTTCATTTCAGCCAATAATCTTACATAAAAGAATGAAAAAATGCCATTTTTTATTGCTGGGATTGTATTAAAAATCAAATCCATATAGCTAAAACAAAATGAAAATACAAATAATAATTTGGATAATTTAAGCAATATTGCACATATTGCTATACCTGTATTGCACAAATATTTCTTCTAAATGCCTGATGATAGTGTTACAGAACCTGGACGGATCATCCAACAGAAGAATTAAGCAGCACTCAGAGATAGGAGATTTATTTAACACTGGCAGGTTCAGAGGACAGTGATCTCCAAAGGTCTGAGCCCTCAAGTACAAGCAAAGGGGGTAACTTAAACACTTCTGCTTCCACATACTTTGCACTTTGGGCACATGCAGGAAGCACGGCAGGGAGAAGAACCTGAAAGAGCTGTGGGGCAGGGACTAGGACTCCCCTGCTGGCTACATCAGCCATCTTTGGACATAGATTTACCCTATCATTCCCTGCTTTGATGCCTCTTTAAACACCTAGTATAGAGGGCATCATCTTCATTTTTTAAGGAGCGGTAGCGAGTAAGGAGCACCTGGAGTCTGATCTTGGTAATCTGAGCAGTGATAAACCTAGTAAGGGCATTTAGTAGGCAGGGACCAAATGCTACTGTGAGGAGGAACATAAGGAGGGGGGCCAATGAAAGCAATGAACCAAGGGGACCATTGTAAGAGAATCCCACCAAGTCTTTGACTGGAGTGCTTCCTACTCATTCCTGTAATTGGGTCAGAGTTTCTTGGACTATCTTTGATTTATTAGCATAAAAACAGCATTCCTCCTGCAAGGAGAGGCAGATCCCTGCTTGCATGGCTGTGAGCAAGTCGAACCTGTGTCTGTTTTGGGGAACTACCGAAGCCAGTGAATCAAGCTGGTGCTGCAGGGCCAGGCCCGACTAAGTGAGGGGAGTAAAATCCCCTGTGAGTTGTTGGGCAGCCCCTGGTACTGAACATGTGATATCCCAATGCCAACGGCAACGAGGGCAGGATCTGACATGGCCAGTAGGCTGATGAAAAGAGGGATGGCCATGGGGCTACATTGTGGGCAGCTAGGAGGCTTCCATATAAGTGCAGTGTCATTCCCGGAGAGAACAGAAAGGCAGGAGGATGACAAGCAAGCATGACCAGTTGTGTGGGATAATGGAAGTGAATACACCTTGGTCACAGTACTGGTAGGCATTCTTTGGCACACAGACCCAACTGGAGCCTATGCTTGAAGAGGAGGAATTTCCATATAGCCATACTGGGGTTAGGAAGGGGTAATCCTGGGTCCCTCGTGCTGAGGTGGGAGATGCAACAGTGGATTGGTTGAGGATGACACCTAGGTAATGAATGGAACTGGGCTTCATATAGATCCAGCAGTCAGACACTAAGAGTGCATTTGAGTGGTTGAGGGCTTGGTGGGAGGCACTGATCATTTCTAATAGTTGTGCTGTGGATGCTGCTGTCTGTGGACGAGAGACCCAGAGATATGCCATGGTGAGTCATTTTCTGTCTGACTCTGTGGGTTGACTGCAAGGCTTAGGGTGAACATAGACTTAATCATAAACTTGGCCATGGTGTCTGTCCCCAAGGAGTGATACTGGCCCAACAGAATAATGATTCCTGTGGCCCATGAGGTGGCATTGAGCTCCAGGACTGAGATGAGAGGATCATGGTAGTACTGAAACAAAAGGAATTGGTGGCATTGCATTACAGAGAAATCTGGATGTCACTGCAAGATTTGAGGCTCCACCCAGCAGACCCCCTACTTCCCACATGAGTAGTGAGTGGCCCATGATTCACAAACCCATGCCTGTGAATAGAACTGAGGACAGGTTGCTGGCTGGTGAAAGATGGATCCTCCACATATATAGATATCTACCAGCCAGTAACCTGAGGGATGGCTATGGTAGGAACACCATCTGTGGGTTTCCTGGGAGGTATGGAGAAGTTGGCATCCATCAAAGTGGAGATCAACCTTTGGTGTGCACCCATCCCAAGTGCAAGAAGACAGTGGGGACACTGGTGCAGAATTAAAGGTGAAAAGATGGAAAGTCCATTTGCTAGTAACAGTAATATAGGAGTCTGCCCCCCCCCCAACTGGGTGGGGAAAGCTAGGAGCAGTGAAGAGGCATAGTATACCAGGTAGCAGAAGAACAGGACTGACTGGCATCAGGAAAATCATGGGAAAACATATCTGACCACCAGAAGACCTATGTTCAGGAGCAGATAACAGGGGGCAAACAGAAGACAGGGTTCTAGAACCTCAGTCAAAGGCAAAGAGAAATGGTGGCCAATCTGACAGTAAAGAAAACGCCAGCAGGCAGAATAGGGCAAGGAACAAGGGGTAATATATGTAGATCTCCTCAAGCTTCTATCATATGCGAACCAGCCAGCTTCCAGGGGAGGCTGTAGCAGGGCTGAAAATCCAAGGTGTTTTAAGGTAAATGGTTAACACGTTGGGGTGGACGTGGCTAAGGAGAGGCCCCCCGATTTAGTCAAAGGCAAAGTTGGAACAGGTTCATGAGGTCTGGCTGGACTCTCCACTGGCATGGCTCCTTATTGGAATATGAGCTTTTTTCACTCTGGAGTGGTGGACCCAAGGGGTGATACCTGAGACCTTGAGGGCAGTAGGGGTGGTTAAAACAACAGAATAGGGCCATGTCCACTACGGTTTGAGGTAGTCTTTCTTCCAATCTTTGACCGAGACTGAGTTCCCTGTCTGGAAGGAGTGTACCTGAGTTCCTAAGGGTATTGGGGCCCTCTCAATGGTGTATCTTTGTAATTTACTTAGGGTGGCCCCCAGGGCCTGAAGCTGCTCCTTTATTTCTTTATCTCTAACATAATTTTAGTTTCCTGGAAGGCTCCCCATGCATAAAGGAGGCCACCCATATACTAATTCAAAAGAGAAGAAACCTAGTGTCCCAGGTGTACAGCAAGCACGCAGGAGAGTTAGAGGTAGCAGATATGGTCATGGGAGATTGTCCCTAACAAAACTTTGCCAAGGTTCCCTTGAGGGTGCAATTCATTCGCTTTACTTTCCCTGAGCTTTGGGGCCAGTAAGCGGTGTGGAATCTCCAAGTGATGTTAAGGGACTTGGTCAAGACCTGTGCAATGTCTGCTACAAATACGAGTCCATTGTCACTATAGATTATTAATGGCAGACAAAACTAGAGCACGATTTTCCACAAGTGGACTTTGGCTACTTCCCAACTTTGCTCCTTCTGGTCAGGAAGGCTTCAACCCACCCAGATCATACTGTTACTAGGAGATATATGAACCCCCTGTTTTGCTGCATGGCTATGAAGTCTATTTCTAAATCTTCGAAGGTTGCTCCTATTATTTGGACACCTGG
The DNA here is from genome assembly GCA_004023965.1 of Spilogale gracilis. Classification (NCBI taxonomy): domain Eukaryota; kingdom Metazoa; phylum Chordata; class Mammalia; order Carnivora; family Mephitidae; genus Spilogale; species Spilogale gracilis. Next base: position 55,577 of record PITA01011225.1, on the reverse strand, counting down.
CAGGGGTCATCGTGCAGATTGAACATTATTTTTAGCACATGTTATGCATCGCTCGCTGGTTGCTCAGCATAGTGCTGGCAGCTGGCTGATGTAGTAGTGCTTCTTAAGGAGGGCCCCTAAATCAGGTTTTCCTAGATGGGTGATTTGGTGGTGTTCCTTGACTAGATGTCCTCCTGTTGTTGTTGAAATGAAGACAGACCTGTCTAGCATCACCTATCATCCCTTTTCAATCATGGGGGCCACTGAGTTCACACTGACAAGCCTAAAAGGGCTCTTGTATCACCTGTGTCCCAGTGGCCCCAAGGATGGTCGCAGTCCTTTTACTGAAAGGGGCTACTGGGGAGATGGCAACAGAGTGCTTGGCCTTGGTATCAACCATAAAAGTTACTGGTTGCCCCCCCACTTTCATTCTGACTGTGGGCTCATGGGGGCCAAGGGCCTCAGTCAGAGTCTGTTTCTGCCAAGCGTATGAGGTATTCCTCTTGGGATTCTTTCTTGTAGTGGCTGGGCTTCTGAGCTTTCCCCAGTTGAGACATTCTTTCTTCCAGGGTCTCTTCTCCTTGCAGCAGGCACACTGATATTTTGCTAATGGGGTTCTGGGTGTCCCCCCTTTCAGTGTTTGGAGTCTTCCTACCTTCATGTTGTCCTTTTCCCTCAGGGTGGCAGCGAGAAGAATGGCTTTCTTTTTCACCTCTCTTTTGGCTTCCCTTTTGGCCATGACCTCCTTGTTCATGTAATCCTTATTGGCAGTCTCTATGAGCTAGCTGGGTGATGTTCATCCTGGCCAAAACTTCCAGTTTGTGAAAGTTGTTGTTTTGTTTTTTGTTTTTTTGTTTTTTGTTTTTTGTTTTTTGTTTTTTGTTTTTTGTTTTTTGTTTTTGTTTTGTTTTGTTTCCTGATGCCTGGGGTAGCCTGAACCACATAGGAAGTGTTTATTATTTTATATCTGGTGGGCCCAGAGCTGGAGCCCACCCCAGGGGAGTCTTAATCTCTGTGAATGTGGCTTCTGCTTCCTTAGTCCAGGCAGGGGTTTCTTGATCTGGTCCTCTTAAGAGAATATAGAGGGGTCTTCCTATTGCCAAGAACTCAGGGATCCAGATGTGAAAGAATCCTGAAGCCTCCAGGAATTCTCATAAGCCCCCTTTTGTCTGGGAGGCAAGAAGATGATGATTTTCTTTCTCTCAAGCCCTACTTCTCTCTTCCCCTGGGTTAGGAGGAAACTGAGGTAGTCAAACCTGTTGTTGGCAGATTTGTGCTTTCGTCCATAACACTTGGTATCCTGAGTCTGACAGAAGTTGTAGGAGGGCCTTTGTGCCTTTTGTGCAGTCTTCCCAGGTTGACAGAAGAGTCTGAAAGAGGGATTTCATGAGGTCTCTCATAGTCTATGGTTTCTCAGAGTAGGATGGGGTGTTGTGTTTCCAGTTGAGGAGGTTAGTGGTGGAGAAAGGTTGATATTACACCATGGAATGGCCGAGTTGTACTGTCTCATCTTCATGACACCTCTCAGGTTCTTGCATCTCTCATACTGACATTTGGAGGGTGCCTGCACCTGGCATGGGGTTCAGCCTGGCTGCTGGTCTCAGAGAAAGTTGATACTTTGGGTCTGGGGCACTGGTGATCCTCTGGGCCTGGGAATGGCAGGGAGACCGATCATCTGGAACTGGAGGGTCGGGTGCCAATGGCCTTGAGAGTGTGTACAGAGGGGGCAGGACTGGTTCATCTTTGGGATCTATGGCTAGGATTTGTGGAGGCCAGGGCTTCTTTAGGCCACTTGGATGAGGCAACTAATACCATGGCCTGTCCCTGCCTATTGCCAGCAAATTGCACCAAAACAAGGAGGGTCTGGGCAATTCCTAGTCAGGAGTCAATGTGCAGGAACTGATCAGGGTGTCCTGATTCTCCTGTTATGACTTGCCATACTCTGCAAACCTCTGGAACATCCAACATCCCTTGTGAAGGCCACTCGACATTAAAGGTGAACCATTCCAACTCACACAGCATTCTCACTTTGCCGGAATTCATCCTAACTCCATAGTCTCCTGAAAATCCCTTCTTTAAATTTTGATCATGGTCTCAAGGACTGTAGGTTTACTCTTCCCTGACCCCATGGTGATGTTCCTGTGTGTGATGGTGCAGAGGTAGACAAGGGGGAGGGGCGGTGTTGTCTCCTCTGGTGAGACCAATTAGATGCCCATCTGGCCATGTCCCGAAGGAGTTTAGGTGAGGCTTAGCTGTAGCAGTCTCAGTGTTGGGACTTACAATCAGAATCTGCTCTGATGACACCTAGACTGTGTTTCATTCACCAGGGAATCACAGATGGCCCCACTCAGACTATGTAAGCTTCTGGGGAACTTAAGGGTGCCTGCCTGTGAAGTCACAGAATCAGTCCACCTGAGCAAGCCAGGTTGACTGCACATTCATTCACACATCCATTCCAGAAGTTACTACATTCCTTCCCTGGGAATCCCTACTTATGAGACCTCTAAGAGGTCTCTAAGAGGTGAGTCTGTCTGGGTCTGGGGCCCCCAGGCCTTCCTGTAATCCGACACCAAGACCATGTCCTCACCTGCCAAGTCTCCTAAAGTCCAGCAGTAACAGTGGAGTGGGGCTAGTCCAAGTCGACTGGGTGGGAGACTGCCAAATATTAGGCAGGGTGTGCCTTCTCCATCATGATCTCTCATTCTATAACCACCCCGGTGTAGCCCCCAAACCATGGCAACAATGGAGTGGTTGGGTTTCCCGGCCAGGGAACCAAATATTATGGAACCTGGACTGGATAGCCTGATAGAAGAACCCAGCAGCACTTGGAGATCTTGGAGGATAGGAGATTTATTTAATGCTTCTAGGCTCAGAGAAGAGTGATCTACAAAGGTCTGAGCCCCAAGCACAAGCAAGGAGGTAATTTATACACTTCTACTTCTGCATACTTGGCACTATTGGCACACATGGCAAGTGGGGCAGGGAGAAGAACTTGGAGAAGCCCTGGGGCAGGGACTGGGACTCCCCTGCTGGCTCAGTCAGCCATTTTAGGACATAGATTTTCCCTATAATTAGGTATCAATTTATATATCATTGATGAATTTTATTAACTTTAATGGTCCTTAATCAACTTGAAAACATATAGATTTTCTAATAACTCTTCATAGAATTTAATAAGCTACCTTTTCATAAGGAATGTATGATAAAACACTAAAATATGTAATATTTTAAAGTACAAGATTATTATATAACATTTAAATTTACAGTCAGTATATTTCCATTAATATTATTTTCAAAAATTATAATTTTTGAAGATGACTTAATACAAATAGTTACTAATACTAAAATATATCCATGGGAAATTTTAAAAATTATGTACAAGGTAAACGTTTAGAATTAGAGAAACTCATCATTACAAACTAACATGTGTTGGGTTAAATTAAATTTACTCTAATTTGGGGGCTATTTTTGCCTAATATTAAGTTAAGAAATCCATGTGTAAAACCAACACTACATGGGATGCTAGGTAACAGCATCTTTAATAATATCAACTTTTCATTAATGCATCACCAACAACTTCCTTTAAAAAAAAAATCCTCTCCTTAAATCTATATTGTTGTCTCTATAGTTGAATAAAAATTCAATTCTAGGGGTTCCTGGGTGGCTCAGTTGGTTAAGCGACTGCCTTTGGCTCAGGTCATGATCCTGGAGACCCGGGATCAAGTCCCACATCGGGCTCCCTGCCCGGCGGGAAGCCTGCTCCTCCCTCTCTCATTCCCCCTGCTTGTGTTCCCTCTCTGGCTGTGTTTCTCTCTGTCAAATAAATAAAATCTTAAAAAAAAAATTCCATTCTAAATATGATCCATTGAAAAATTGTATTGTCTTTTCATTTTATTTCATAATCACACCTTTGAAGTGTTTTCTCTTCTGACCGGGAGTAAATAAAATGTTCTGTAACTACCCATATGTCATAAACTACAACAAAATGACAATTAAAAAAAAAAATGATGGTCTGTAAGAAAATAGAAATAGATGAGATGAGAAATACTGTTTTTTAGGGTTTTGACATAGACATAATTTCAAGGTGGTGGCTCCCATAACAGAATCCAAGAATCTTGTTCTATTGGTGAGAGAGATAATGAAGTGCAGTTATCAAGATGACCAGAAAATTCTGAAGTATGGTATATGAAAGAAGGAACTTGCACATAAAAGGACTTACAAAATTGCAGTAAGGGACTTCTTGAGTCTTTGAAAACCAATCTACACATTTGTAGGGGAAGATCACGAGATTAGGAAAGAACAACTTCCAAAGAAAGAACAAGTACCAAAAAGTTGCATAGTGAAAAATTCTCAGAGTTCATACAGTTCTAGTAATCAGTTGAGTTCCATCTATCAAAAATAGAGAATTCTCGAGGCACCTGGGTGGCTCAGAGGATTAAGCCTCTGCCTTCAGGTCAGGTCATGATCTCAGGGTCCTGGGATGGAGCCCCACATTGGGCTCTCTCCTCAGCAGGGACTCTGCTTCCCCCTCTCTCTCTGCCTGCCTCTCTGCCTACCTGTGATCTCTCTCTCTCTGTGTCAAATAAATAAATAAAACGTTTAAAAAAAATAGAGAATTCTCACTGAATACATGGGGCATTAAATGTAGACCTCAGAAAGGTTTACATTACTAGTGAGGCTAATGAGTCCTAGAATGAAGGCTATCATAAAATGAACAAATAAGTGCACATGAATATAACTGTGTTCCAGAAAATATCAACCATTTTCTATCTATTTATTTATTTATTTTTAGATTTTATTTATAAGATAGAGAGAGCAGAGAGAAAGAGAGAGAGCATGTGTGAGCAGAGGGAGGGGCAGAGAGAGAAGCACACTCCCCAATGAGTGGGAAACCAATGTGGGATTCAATCCCAGGACATCAGAACACTTAATCAACTGAGCCACCCAGGTGCCTCTCAATTTCCTTTTTGATGAATAACACAAAATTCAGTACTTTTGCACATAAATCACAGTGCTCAGAATCCAGTAACATATTAGTAAACATATAAAGAAGAAGGTGAATAACACCCATAACCAGGAAAGTGGCATACAAATGACAAAGATGGAATTACAAAGAACATTAAAAGAACAATTTTAAGAATGTACCATATAGGGAGGGGAAGATGGCAGAAGGCCAGGTGACCACATTTCGGGGAGTCCCCTGAAGTGAACTCAATCCTGCAAAAAAACACTACAGGAACACTGTGAACACCCATGAAATCAGCCTGAAATGTGATCTTTCACGCTTCTGGATCACCACGGGAGACAAGGCCCATCGGCAAAAAGGTAGAAACAAGTGAGAGTGACTGGGGGCTTACCCTCAGAGACAAGGGGCGGGGTGGGAGGGAGCCTGGAGAGCTGAACCATTGAAAGCAAATACCCCAGCACGAAAGTGCTCTGTGCTCAGGGAGTAACAGCAGATTATGGTCTGATTCAGGGCGAGGCAGAACTGGGAACACAACAGAGCCAGCTGCTCAGAGTCTGTTTTTCCACCACAGCAGCGGGGAGATGGGGATCCACAGGGAGAGAGAGTGCCCTGCGTATCGCAAAAGGAACTCAGCGAAACCAGTGGCAAGGAGTCTGTTTTTCCCCCGCGGCAGCCTGGAGACAGGGATACGCAGGGAGAGGAAGTGCCCTGCGGCTCAAGGGAACTCAGAGGGGCTGGGGTGCGGAGTCTATCATTCCACTGCTTAAGCCAGAGGAGCAGGGTTTCGCAGAGAGAAATAGTGCCCTGTGGGGCGCAAAGGAATTCAGGGAAAACAGTGGCGTGGAGTCTATTTTTCCACCACTCTCTTTCTTTTACTTTCTTTTTTCCCCTTTCCTCCACTGCTTTTCTCTCCCGCTTCTCTCCATCCCATAGGCCAGGCACAGACTGCCCAGAGAAGGCAATTTTGCAGACTTGCATGGGACCTGCGGAGCCGCGGATCCCAGGACACAGACAAGGTCCCGCGACCCCAAATCAGTTGCGGTTTCAAGGTGTGGAAGTGAAACGACAAGCAGGGGCCTGGTTAGAAATCAATCCAGCATCTGCGCCTGCCCGGTTGTGACAGGCTGCCAACTGGGAGGCGGGAAAGAGCCTCTCTCTCTGTAGAGGCTCTCTCTGGGAAGGAGGCCTGGGCACAGACACCTGGCCCAGACCTGACTTCCTCAGCAGCTGAAAAAGGCCGTAAAAGAATAACGCTCCCCCACCAGAGAACTGTAACCTGACAACCTGGTTACCATGGAGACCAGTCTCTAGCAAGGGAGCAGAGAGACACAGCCCAAGTAGAAAGGACCAAAAACAGCGTGTAAGGCCCCACCCCCAGAAGGTAAGCCAGAAGCACAAGAGGACAACACTCAAACTGTAAAACCCCAACATCGGGGGAAAGGCAATTTATTAAACTCCTAGTACTGACTACAAGTACCAAAAGCCCTACACTTTATTGATACAGTTTTCCACCTTATTTACTTTTTTAACTTTTTTCTATTTTTACTTTTAAAGCTTCCATTTTAAACTTAAAAATGCACTCTCATGGTTTTTCTTCTTTTAATTTTTAACCCACAACCCTTTATATCACAACGTGATACTCAATACAACACTCCATAACATTTTTTTTACCTTGAAATTTTATCAAACACATTCCTGTATTTTCTGCTGTTGTTGTTGCCTCTTGTTTCCATTTGTTTTATCTGTTTTTCCCTTTCTTCCCTCTTCTTTCCTTTATTTTCTCTTTTACGTATACATATAGTTATAAGCTTAAAGGTAATCCTACATCCCTATTCACTACTACCCCTATATACAACCAGTTCTAATCTCCCTATATCTTTAGAAAGTGGGCTGCTCCAATAATAATAACAAGGCAAATTTGGGATCATCTGAAACACATTACTTGCCCATAAGGAGTATCTGCCCTCACCTTCCCACTCTAGTCCAGTGTTTCTGTGTAATTGTCTTTGCTTTTGTATTTGTATTTGTATTACTGATCTTGGGGGTCATATAGGTGGGGCTTCACTTTTTGATCTCTTCATTTACGCTTGATAGACCTTTTCTTTACCCTGTAATAGTTTTGTACCATATACATCCTACCCCGGGTCCCCACTCTGGCAGGGGTTTCTTTTCTTGCTTCATTTCTTCCATTTTCTTTTTTCTTTCTCTTTCCTTTTTGGTGGTGAATTCTGGTTGCTCCAAAAAATCCAGCGACCAATGCACCTAGATAGTGGCTGATATAGTTAGCCCTACACACCCCCTCAACCACTCCTCGCCACAATGACTCCGAAGAGAAACATCCAACAGAAAAAGAACCCTGAGACTGCAACCCTGGTCACAGAATTACTGGAAATGAACCTAAACAATATGACAGAAATGGAAATCAGGGCAGCAATCGTCCAAGCAATGGCTAATTTGGAAAAGAACATTAGTCTCAAAGTGGAAGCCATAGTAACAGAAGTGAAAGCTGAGGTTAGAAAGGCTATTGATGAGATGCAATCTAATTTAAATATGCTAAAAACCAGAGTAAGTGAAGCTGAAGATCATATCAATGATTTAGAAGATAGATGGATTAAGAAGGAGGAGCAAGAGAAGTCTTGGAGCAAAAGCTAAAATCCCATGAAAACAGATTTAGGGAAATAAATGATGCCATGAAATGCTCCAATATCAGAATTATTGGAATCCCTGGAGAAGTTGAGAGGGAGAGAAGCCTAGAAGATATTGTTGAACAAATCATGGATGAAAATTTCTCAAATCTGGGGAATGAAACAAATGTTCATCTCCTAGAAGCAGAGAGGACACCTCAAAAGATCAATGAGGCCAGAAAAACCTCCAGGGATATAATTGTGAAATTCGTGAATCATAAAATCAAAGAATATGTCTTAAGGGCAGAAAAGAGAAAGCGATCCCTTACCTAAAGAGGGAGGACCATCAAAATAACGTCAGACCTTTCCACAGAAACCTGGCAAGCCAGAAAGGGCTGGCAAGACATATTCAGGAAATTACATGACAGAAATATGCAACCAAGCATAATGTACCCAGCAAGGTTGACTTTCAAAATGGAAGGAGAAATAAAGAGCTTCCAGGATCGCCAATGTCAAAAAGATTATGCAACCAACAAGCTAGCACTACAAGAAATACTAAGAGGGGTTCTATAAAGGAGAAATGAACCCAAGAGCGACACAGAACAGAAATTTACAGAGGTAATCTACACAAACATGAACTTCACAGGCAACATGATGTCAGTATAAACGTATCTGTCAATAATCACTCTCAATGTGAACAGCCTAAATGCTCCAATAAAAAGACACAGGGTTGCAGACTGGATAAAACGACAGGACCCATCCATATGCTGTTTACAAGAGACTCATCTTGAATCTAAAGGCACTTCCAGATTGAAAGTGAGGGGATGGAAGAACATCTTTCATGCCAATGTACACCAAAAGAAAGCCGGGGTAGTGATTCTCATATTAGACAAATTGGATTTTAATCAAAAGACTATAGCCAGAGACACAGAAGAACAAACACTACATCATTCTTAAACGGCCTATACATCAAGAAGATCTAACAATTGTAAATATTTATGCCCCCAAAATGGGAGCCGCCAACTACATAAGCCAACTGTTAAACAAAATAAAGAATCATATTGATACAAATACATTAATTGTACGAGATCTTAACACACCACCTCACCAATGGACAGATCATCTAAACAGAAAATCAGCAAAGCATCAAGAGCCTTGAATGACACATTGGACCAGTTGGATCTCATAGATATATTCAGAACATTCCACCCTAAAACAGCAGAATACTCATTCTTCTCGAGTGCACATGGAACTTTCTCCAGAATAGACCACATACTAGGTTACAAATCAGGGCTCAACCGATACCAGAAGATTGAAATTATTCCCTGCATATTCTCTGACCACAATGCTGTGAAACTGGAACTCAACCACCATAAAAAGTTCAGAAGAAAATCAAACACTTGGAAGCTAATGATGATCCTGCTCAAGAATCTGTGGATCAACCAGGAAATCAAAGAAGAACTGAAACACTTCATGGAAACCAATGACAAAGAAGATATATCGATCCAAACCTATGGGATACAGTAAAGGCAGTCCTAAGGGGGAAATTTATAGCCATCCAAGCCTCACTCAAAAAAATTGAAAAATCCCGGATACATCAACTCTCATTACACCTTAAAGAACTGGAAAATCAATAAAAATTAAACCAACCCCTCATATAGGATGGTAAATAATAAGGATTAGAGCAGAGATGAATGATTCATAAACTAGAGATACAGTAGAATGCATCAATGAAACTAGAAGCTAGTGCTTTGAAAGAATCAGTAAGATTGATAAACCATTGGCCAAATTAATCCAAAAGAAAAGGGAGAAGACCCAAATTAATAAAATTATGAATGAAAGAGGAGATACCACAACTAACACCATGGAAATGGAAACAGTCACAGAAATTACTATCAACAATTATATGCCAATATGTTTAACAACCTAAAAGAGATGGATACATTCCTAGAAACCCATAAACTACCAAGACTGAAAGAGGAAGACATTGACAATTTTAACAGACCTATATCTAGTAATGAGATTGAAGCAGTGATCAAAAACCTCCCCCAAAACAAGAGTCCAGGACCAGATGATTCCCTGGGGATTTCTACCAAACATTCAAAGAAGAAATAACACCTATTCTCCTGAAGCTCTTTCAAAAAATAGAAACGGAAGGAAAACTTCCAGACTCTTTCTATGAAGCCAGCATCACTCTAATCCCCAAACCAGACAAAGACCCCATCAAATAGAATTTCAGACCAATATCGCTGATGAATACGGATGCCAATATTCTCAACAAGATCCTTGCTAACAGGATCCAACAATACATTAAGAAGATTATCCACCATGACCAGGCGGGTTTTATCCCAGGGATGCAAGGGTGGTTCAACACTCGCAAATCAATCAACGTGATAGAACAAATCAATAAGAGAAGAGAGAAAAACCACCTGATACTCTCAATTGATGCAGAAAAGGCATTTGACAAAATACAACACCCGTTCCTGATCAAAGCTCTTCAAAGTATAGGGATAGAGGGAACATTTCTCAATCTCATAAAATCTATCTCTGAAAAATACAGAGCGAATATCATTCTCAATGGGGAAAAACTGACAGCCTTTCCTCTGCTATCAGGAACAAGGCAAGGATGTCCACTACTGTTGAACATAGTGTTAGAAGTCAGCGTCACTAGCTATCAGGGAAATTCAAATCAAAACCACACTGAGATACCACCTTACACCAGTCAGAATGGCCAAAATTACAAGTCAGGAAACAACAAATGTTGGAGAGGCTGCGGAGAAAGGAGAACTCTCTTACACTGTTGGTGGGACTGCCTGTTGGTGCAGCTGCTTTGGAAAACAGTTTGGAGATTCCTTAAAAAATTAAAAATAGAGCTACCCTATGATCCTGCATTTGCACCTCTGGGCATTTACCCCAAAGATACAGATGTAGTGAAAAGAAGGGCCATAGATACCCCAATATTCATCACAGCAATGGCCACAATCACCAAACTGTGGAAAGAGCAAGGTGCCCTTCAACAGTTCGATGAATGGATAAATAAGATGTGGTACATATATACAGTGGAATACTACGCCTCCATCAGAAAGGATGAATATCCAACTTTTGTAGCAATATGGACTGGACTGGAAGAGATTATGCTGAGTGAAATAAGCCAACTAGAGAAATTCAAGTATCACATGGTTTCACTTACTTGTGGTGCATAAGGGGTAACCTACAGGACAGTAGGAGAAGGAAAGTAAATGGGAAGTAGGATAATCCAGGTACTGAAACGAAACAACAGAGACTTTGTACACAGAAACAAACTGAGGGACTTGGAGGGAGGGGGGGTGGTCGGATGGGAGAACCTGGTGGTGGGTACTGAAGGTAACTATTGCATGGAGCACTGGGTGTGGGGAATAGGCAATGAATCTGGGGACACTGGAAGAAAAAATTAAGTAACAGTAAAAAAAAAAAAAGAATGTACCATGTACTCATGAATGAACATGATAAGGAGAGAAAAGATTATAAAAAAAGATCCAAATGGATCTTCTAAAGATGAAAAATATATGAAAAATTCATTTGAAGAACTATAAAAAAGATAGAAACCACAGAGAAAAGAAAATCAGTGAATTTATAGCAAAAAGACCTTCTCAAAAGAATATACGTGAAACAAATATAAAGTGTGTTAGTTTATATGTCAATTTGTAGTACCAAATCGTGCGATAACACACACACACACACACACACACACACACACACACATATGCACAGAGTTCCAAAAGGAGAGGTGAAATAGCAAGAAAACTATATGAATAAATAACTGCTGAATATTTTCCAAATTTGTGGAAATCTATAAGGCTAGAGATTCAGAAACTAAGCTTCAAATATAATAAACTTAAAACCACACCAAGGCACATAACAATCAAACTAGTGGAAATCAGTTATTAAGAGAAAATCTTAAAAACATTAAATAATAGAAGACAAATTACATAAGGAGGGGATAAATGAAAAGAATGAGAACTATCTTCTTATCAGACACAATTAAGAAAAAAAAAGAAAAAAAACAGACAATTAAGGTACAAGACTATGTCGCAATACCATTAAAGAACTGAAGGGGGAAAAACTCCTGAATTAGAGTACTGTACCTATTAAAATATATTTTCACACTACAGGTAAAAATATCTTTTTAAACAATTATTGTTAGCAGATCTTCACTGCCAGTAATATTACAGCAATTTATTCAGGCTGAAGGAAAATATGTCAGGAAATTGGATCTACACAAAGAAACAAGAGAACCAAAAAATGGTGTATATATGCTCAAAAACAATAAGCATTCACTAATACCTTCATTTTCCCATTCTCTTTTCATTCCTTAATATGCAGAACTCTGGTACCCATCCTTACATGTCCACATTTTGGATGACATCTAATAGCAAAACCTAAAATCATTGTTACGGTTAGTTACATGCTCTTTCTGCTGTATATAATGTTCGTGGCTAAATTCTTTCTTTTGGAAACTCATATCAGATTTCTATGAGTGTATCTTTCCTGATTCTCCTCTTTTCAGATGTTCAAGTTTTCTCTGTGTTGGGGTCCTTGATTGTTTCAGTCCAAAGAGCAAACAACTCAATTTCAGGTCGTGAGTTCGAGTCCTACATTGGGTTCAGAGATTCCAAAACTAAAGAAACTTATATATATATATATAAAGAGGGTGTTCTTTTTCTGTCTTATCACCCTCTGAACATTCCATAAGAATTGTGTTTATCAGTATTTTCAACTGACCATTACTTTGCTTTTACATAGGCACTTTCCACTAATAGAATTATATACTCACATGATTGTTAACCACTTACATGTTAATTCCCTCCAATTATTTATCTTGCATTTGGAGAATGGTGCTAACATAGATTCATATGTCAAACACTATTTATCACCACCACTAAGTCTCAATCTCAGAATTTCTGGAATGAACACATGGTCTTCAATTGCAAAGTGTGTATTTTAGCTTTATGTTCATTATATTATTTAATAGTACCTTCATTCATCTACTTGGCTAACCAAAAAATTAAATATCCTCCTTCTAACTTCTTGTCATGTTCAAACAAAAATATATCAAATAGCTTCTACATATCAAGCATATAATTGTACACTAGAAATACAAAAATAAAAGATAATATCTATCCTGATGGAGGCAAAGCAAATGAGAAACAATAAGTAAAGTTACAAAACAATGTGGTTTAAAAGACCATGAAAATGAAGTAAGAAAATATTCAAAGTACACTGGAGTGATCATGTCAGTTGAGACCTCCTAGATGGAGTAATACCAGCTGTTATTGAAAGTTGAGTAGAGTTTATGAAAATGAAAAAAAACAACAGCACAAGAATATCTCAGGCAGAGGAAATAGGATATGTAAAGCCAGAAAGTCTCAGGGTAGAAAAAGAAAATAATTACGTAAACATTAGTAAGAGGAATTAATGTTGAATCAGTGGCAGACTTTGAATCGATGTATACATTTTATTAAGGATGTATCGACTTGAATATTAAAGGCATATCTATTTTTATTTGGATATATCTATGTATAAAGAGACTGAAAATTAGAGCAATGGAAAGGCAGTCTTGTGTTTTAAAAACATTAACACAGGTGTATAAAAAATTATCATGTTGATAAATATTGGTACAATGAAACTTCTCTCCCTTTCTTTTAACGCTTTTCCCTGTGGTGATTTGACCTCTTTGACTTTGCCACCCACTGCACTCCAAAAGGAGGATAATATGCTAATCTAATCATTCCAATCCAATTCCCATTTTGTTGGCTGATTTATGCAGACTACTTAATTAAATTTACAGCCCAAGTGAATTTAATATGTCCAATGATTAACATGGGAGGAAACAACTAAACAAAACAAAAACACCTTGTGGGAAAATCACAACTCTTGTGAGATTTGGGTATTGGTTTTTAAGCCACATTTAAAGCAACAAGTATTATGGGCTAAAATGTGACAGTGATATTGCTGGCTTGGGTTTTTAATTGTTATACACAACGAAGGGATTTATTTGGATCATAAAAGACTGGTTGGGCCCTTAAACTACAGGTCTCCCAATAGGGCTTTGGCATCAGAGGAAACGAGAATAGGATGGTACAGTCTGATATGTGAAACAGAAAGGAAAAAAGGAAGAAAGTTCAATTCATGTAGATCATGAAAGTTGGGATTAACTGTAACAAATGAGTTTCTTCTTCTTCTTTCCTTCTGCAACAGAATTCTGTTCCTGTTACCAAAAATAATCATTTCACATGCACTCTGCATTCATCCCCTCTCTCCTTATGGACTTTAGTCCTTTCATCAGTTTCTCTACTACTCTCCTTCTTCCATCTGAATTATTTTCAATAGTACAAATATTACTTAATATTCTCTGCCTGAAAGCACTCCTTTAGCTTATCTGGCTCGTTGATTTTTGCCTTTTCTTCCAACTAGATTATAAGTTCCACTAGGGCAAGGGCTAACACTATTTGCTCAACTCTGTATATCTAGTACACAGATCAGTGCCAGAACTCTAAAATGCATCCTGAAATCAGTGGGGAGTCTTCAACAGAGATTTAAGCAAGGGACATGACATAATCAAATTTTCATTATGTATTTTTCAGGAGTCTACTGGAAAGATGGAGAGAAGAGAACATAGCTGTAAGGACAGCTGATCGATTACTGATCTGCCCCATCTCTTGCATGATTAATTTTACACTCTATGTGATCATTCCCATTAGCATGAAAACCTGCAATAGTACTCACAAAAGCCCTCAGTGACCTCATAGACTTTCCAGCACCATCTGTGTTTGCACACTCCTTGAAAACAAAAACATTCTTAAAACATTAGAGTATTATAATAGTAGTAGAGTAACACCCTTGTATATTTCTATTCCCATTCTCACTAATTCGTACTTCATTCTTTCCAACTTATAAAAATATGTAAAAATATGATAGGCTCTTTTCAATTAGCATTTAACGAAAAGTTTTCCATACCTCACCAACATCCAACATGCCATGCAGCTAGAAACTTAATGAGAACATGTGGTTTTACCTGGACTTTGGAATGAAGATGCCAGATAAACTGCAATTAACTCGTGGATTTATAAACAACAAAAAAAATAATAATAAGCTAATGATGAAATAAATTTAGGACTCTTTATATATCTTTTCCAGTGTGGGGGGTGGTAAAATGTACATATATTTCATAAAAAAGTGAATGGGTTTTTATATGCTATGTTTGCTAGGTAGTGTGCATATGACACAATGTTTTGATTAAATATTTGTAAAAATGTTATTCTTTTCAGATCAAGAATATGTGGCACAGAAAGTGATAAGTTGACTGGTCATGATACTATACAATGGTATAGTAAAATGAGAATTTTGACTTAGGTTATCTGACTTCAAAGTAACAAAGTATTATAGTGTCTCCTCTAAGTGAAATACAAGTAAAGACAATTCATGACAAAAAGAGTATTCACATTATTTTATCTTGACCCTTTAGCAATTTTCATTCCAGAAAAATATTCAAAGCAAGATCAAAGCTTTACTTCATGAGTTAAAACCCAAACTTATTAATATTAATCATATCTAACATTTTTTAAAGATTTTATTTATTTATTTGACAGAGAGAAACACAGCCAGAGAGGGAACACAAGCAGGGGGAGTGAGAGAGGGAGAAGCAGGCTTCCTGCCGAGCAGGGAGCCCAATGTGGGACTCAATCCCGGGTCTCCGGGTTCATGGCCTGAGCCGAAGGCAGTCGCTTAACCAACTGAGCCACCCAGACGCCCCATATCTAACATTTTTAATGTGTTACTTATATCATTGTTTACAAATGAAAAGCTTTTTGTAAAATTTTTAAAATGTAAATTATTCTTAGCTTCATTACAACATTATTATCATTTTGTCTAAAGCTTGTTTTAGTAGCCTTTAGGCCATAGCAATATAGGGCAAATATCTTCAAATATCCTGCCCTATATTAGGTTAGATTCTATTTATAAACCTCTTAAGGCTGGTGTTAATGATGAAACACAATAGTAAATGTGCAAAGAAGAGTTTTTCTACTATATTTAATATTCTGGCCCAATACCAGGACTCTAGTTGATAACTTTTCCCTATTCCTTCACCACATTTAATAAAACAAGTTTTATTAAATATAAACTGAAAATACTCTTAAAATGATAATATGTTTTTTTAAGATTTTACTTAATTGAGAAAGTAAGCACAAGTAGGAAGGAAGAGGCAAAGAGAGAGGGAGTCCTCTCCACATCCCAGTGTGGGACTCCATTCCAGGACTCCCGAGATCATGAGCTGAGATGAAGGCAGATGTTTAACCCACTGAGTCACCAGGTGTCCCAAAAGGTAATATTTTTTAATTTAATTTAAATTTTTAAATTTTTAAAAATCTTTGTCTTTTATAGTTTTTTAAATAGTTTTTTTTTTTTTAATATTTAGCATTTTATTTGAGAGAGAGAGAGAGAGCAAGAGCACAAGTAAAGGGAGGAGCAGAAAGAGAAAAGCTTGAAGCAGACGGCTTGCTGAGCACAGAGCCCAACTGGAGGCTCAGTCTCACAACACTTGAGATCACCACCTGAGCTGAAACAGAGCCTGATGCTTAAGCGACTGAGCCACCCAGGTACCCCTGTCAACAGAATACTTTTTAATGCTCTTTCTGATTAGCCTAGGTTTTCCTTTCTGGGCTAACCTTGTACCATTCTTTCTCCCTAGTGGTATAGGCAACCTAGACTTTGTGAATTTTTTCATCACATTTTATTTTCTCAAATTACTTTCCCTCTCCATTCTTGCTATCTGGGTCAGGTTATGCAGGTTATGTCCTTTTAAGTCCCGTAGTACACAGAAAGAAAAAAAAGTTATTCTTAATCAAATCTTTTTTTTTAAAGATTTTATTTATTTATTTGACAGAGAGAAACACAGGCGAGAGGGAACACAAGCAGGGGGAGTGAGAGAGGGAGAAGCAGGCTTCCTGCCGAGCAGGGAGCCGGATATGGGGCTCGATCCTGGGACCCCGGGATCATGACCTGAGCTAAAGGCAGATGCTTAACGACTGGGTCACCCAGGCACCCCTATCCTTAATCAAATCTTAAATTTTCAGGAATTATGACTTTAACTTAGTCTTCAGTAGTAGCATTCTGGCAGCTGTCTTTTGAATTTCCAATAATATTTAATTGGTTGCATTCTTCTGAATGCACTTATGAGCCATAAAATTCCAAAGACTGACTTCAGGTGTGCCTGAATACTGAGGCATTTACCACTGTATGGCCTCAGAAGTTTCTTGGCTTTCTGCTGATATGCATGAAGTTGTGAGGTTCTGTTCAGGGCTTCTGAAATTAAATATGAATAGAAACAAAATGGAAATCTCAGTAAAAGATAAATCTTCATTTGGTAATAGGTGTGGCACCTAATATGCATTTCTAACAAGTTTTTATAATGCTGCTGATCTGTGGGCTACACTTTGAACAGCAGTGTTTTCAAGTATACAACAACTCATGTATTAAATTCAATCCCTCCTATTTCTACAAGCAAGCATGTTCATAAATAATATGTACACAATCTATGAATATGATAGACTTCTTAAACATCTTAGGAGAGATGAAGAAGTATTTTCAGTTGAAATACTATAAATTATTTCAAATCAAATACCCGGGTTGATCACCATTAAAGATTTATTTAATTATTGGGGGAAGGACAGAGGAAGAAGGAAAAAGAGAATCTCAAGCAGACTCCCTGCTGAGTGCAGAGCCCAACACAGGGCTTGATGCAAAGACCTGGCGATCATGACTTGAGTTAAAGTCAAGAGTTAGATGCTCAGCCTACTGAGTCACCCAGGTGTCTCAGCTCATCAACTTTAAATTGTCCTTTGCTCACTCCACTAAATGAGGAGATTGACTAGTTTTTTTTTTAAACCCATGTCATGCTAGCCTCTCTTCATTTAGTTGGTCCTTCTTTATACCTCCCTTTTCTCTCCTTAATTTATATTTTATCATTGTCTGACACAATCTTTACAGGAACTTACCAATCCAAGAGTATTCATCAAGGCCCTTTCCCAATGAAAAAAATTTCTCCTATAAGGAAAATTCTGACACCAGTTATCAAGAAAATAATTGTTACCTCATTATACAATATAGGTACTATAAAATGATGGGCCCCAAAGGTCTCTGATTTCTGAATGCATTGAAGACTCCTCAGAGGTAAAACAAACAAACAAACAAAAAAAACATTGTAAAACTAAATCTAGTCATTCAAATCATTTGAAAGAAATAAGGATTTTTTTTATTAGAAAACAAATGTACTTTCAAGTTGGCATACAAACATCTAAATAAAAGGTATGTTGTTTTTTATGGAAATATTATTGACTATATATAGCTGGAAAAATAAAGAGCCATATCTTATGAGGAATATTAACAAAAGACTATTCTAAAAAGTTACTCTCATCTATTCAATTCATATAGGTTAAGAGTTTCAAAGACATTAGAATTATCACATCCATGAATCTGTAGGAAGTTTCTCAGTTTTTCCACAGTCAACATTTTGCTAAAGTAATAAAAATAATCTATTGATTTCTATGAAAAATCATCTGATATATAAAGAATGACAAATCTTTCTATATGCTACTATTCTCAGTGTTCTTTGGTTCTTTGTCCTTTCTGTCACTGAAGAGCAGCAATTCTCTTTTGCACTCTCTGTCTGCTTTCTGCTAAAAATAGATGGATCTTCCATCATATCCTCCAGTTTTATGACAGTCAGAGTACCTTCTGCTACACCCACAGTTTTACCTCACATTCTCTTATCGACTTAGAGGAAGTACATAGACAAACTTCACAAGCAGAGTAACATTTGTCCTTTAAATTCATCACTTGTTGAAAAATTATTCACTTATGCTATAAATATCCTTCTACAGAAAGAAAAATGAGTTGAAATTGGAAGCCAATTCTCAGAAGGAGAGGTTATTCCAACAGCAATGACCTGATTTTTTTACTAGGAATAGATTTCCTGCTATAAAAAAAGACAGCAAAGAGTGATACATTAGTCATATCAGAAAGAGGGAACTATTACTACTACAACCCACAGAATTTGGAAAATAATGTTCTGAAACAAACATCAAATATTTCTTTATTACTCTTAGGATGCCTCTCTGTTAAATCCAAAGATAGAAAGTGATAAAAGATACTCAACTGTTGGCAGAGGAATTATTTTCATATATACCTTTTTTGTTCAGATATCTTTTGTGGTCTAATAGTTTCAGTATAGTAAAAACTATAAACATAAATTTAAAAATTACAAAAGGAAATATATCTTAACCTTTTGAAGGATGAACATCTTAATGTGAGATATATTAATAAGACATACAATAGAAGACTCTTACTAAAGAATTATGTGATGAAACCTCAGGAGTATAAGAGTGTTAGGAAAGATGCTTGTAAGATGGTGGTTACAATATGTAAAGAAATGACAGTTGCTGGCTGTGTACGAGAGTGTGTGCGGAAGGGGTAGCTAAAATGGCAGAGTAGTAGGAAGAACATAGACTTACCTCCTCCCTCAAACATAGCTAGATAAATATCAGTTCCTTCTGAATATCCAAGAAATTGATCTGAAGACTGACAAAACAAACTGCACAACTAGAGGAAGAGAAGAGGCCACATCAAGGAATATAGGAAGAAATGAGGCATGGTTTGGGGGAGAAACAGATCACGGGTGCTGCAGAGGGAAGGGAGTCCTGGTTGCACGAAAAAGCAAGAAAGAGAGAGACATACACAGAGGATCACATGAAGGAGAATATTTCCCTGAAGTCTTTGGGAAAAGGAGAACACCTGATATTTTGTGAGTTTTGCAGCAAGGGGGATCAAAGACTAGAGTTTTAGAGGTCTGCAGCATGGCTGCTTAGAGCTGTGCTTCTGGAGAAAAGGCAGGCAAGTAACCTGGGCTTAGAGGACACAATCTTAGGATCACCTGGGATGCCCTGAGGGAGACTATTTCTTCTTCTTGGAGTGCATCTGAGAGAGGTGGCATTGCCTCCTGGGGACAAAAAGCCAACAGGCTTCATTTCCCTTTCCCACAACATAGGCACAGAGACACCTGCTGAGGGTGGCTAACTTAAACACTGGCCACTTACTATACTTTGCTCCAAAATCCCACCCTCCTGTACTCTAGTGCTTCTGCTTTCTGGGTCAAATCTGCATCAATCCAAGTGCAACAAGACCCTCCCCCTAGAAGCCCAGCTCAGGTCTTCATCACACCAGGTCCCCAAAGTTTAGGGTTTTAAAACTCAGCCAGCCTTGCTGAGATAGAGCCCAAATATATAGTCCTGCTCCTGGTGGGCAAGCAACCCAGATGCAGTGTGAAAACACACATCTGAAAAAAGCATAGGACACATGAGGGGAAATTATTTACTCTTTTGGGAGGGCTTCCCTGACAGCAAAAAGCACAAACTCCTCTCTGCAGGGATAATAGAGAAGGCTAGTACCATCTTCCTCCCCCATCCCTCAACACAGACCAACTTCAATAAAGAGCCAACATTGGGAGCCTAACTGCTTACACCAAGTCCCAACCCCCTGCACTCTGCTGGTACTGCTTTATTGAGCAAGGGTGCCCAAAAACCAGTGCAGTGGGCCTCTCCCCCAGAAAACCAGCACAAACCCCTACCCATACCTTGTCTACTGACCATAGACTTCTGCAAAACTTCAGTTCTAGTGGTAATAGCTTCCGATCTCTTTTGAGAAGTGGGTCAGAGTACACTAGGTTAAAACTCACCATGATCTGGCCAAGATCCAAACACTCCCAACTGCAACTAAGGAGAAACTCTGCGAAAGACTGACCTGAGAGATAGAGCAGCCAAAACACAGCAGCAGAGTGCAAACAGCACACACCAAAGACATTTCCTGAAGCATTGGGCCCTGTACATTATATGACCTCTCCTTCATTCCTCTCCGGAGCAAGAAACATAACAGGCTTTCCTAACACAGAGAAGACAGAGACCTAAAGAAAATGCCTAAATAGAGCAATTCATCCCAAAAGAAAGAATTTGGAAAGACCACAAACACATAGAGAATAAAGAACATCTTATTAAGAATGAATGCATCAGCCAGAAAAGTGAAGAAGAAATTAAAAAATACATGGAAACAAATGAAAATGAAAATATGACAGTCCAAAAACCTTTGGGATGCAGTAAAATCAGTGCTAAGAGGGAAGTATATAGTCATACAGGCCTATCTCAAGAAGCAAGAAAAATCCTAAATAAGCAACCTAACCTTAGATCTAAAGAAGCTAGAAAAAGAATACCAAATGGAGCCTAAAACCAGAAGAAGAAGGAAAATAATAAAGATTAGAGCAGAAATAACTGATATGGAAACAAAGAAATAAAACCAGTATAACAGATAAATGAAACCAGATGCTACTTCTTTGAAAAAATTAATAAAATCAATAAACCCTTAATCAGACTTATCAAAAAGAGAAAAACTCAAATAAATAAAATCACAAATGAGAGAGGAAAGACAACAACCAACACTATAGAAATATAAACAATTATAAGAAGATATTGTGAAAAATTATATGCCACAAAATCAGGCAATCTGGAAGAAATGGATAAATTCGTAGAAACTTACAATGTATCAAAACTGAAATAGGAAGAAATAAGAAAACTTTAACAAAACAATAATCAACAAAGAAATTAAATCAGAAAACAAAAGTCTCCCAAAAAACAAAAGTTCAGAGCCAGATGGCTTCCCACAGGAATTCTACCAAACATTTAAAGAACAGTTAATATTATTCTTCTCAAGCTTTTCTAAAAAGAAAGAAATGGAAGGAAAACTTCCAAACTTATTTTATGAGACCAGCATGACCCAGATTCCAAAACCAGAGAAAGACTCCACTAAAAAGAATAAAGCCAATATCTCTGATGATATTGAATGTGGATGTAAAAATTCTCAAGAAAATGTTAGCACATAGAATCCAACAGTATTTAAAAGAATCATTCACTCTAATCAAGTAGGATTTATTCCTGGGTTGCAATATTTGCAATATTTACAAATCAATCAACATGCTATGCCACATTAATAAAAAAAACAGGATAAAAACCATATTATCCTCTCAAAAGATGCAGAAAAAACATTTGGCAACATATACTTCCATTCTTGATTAAAAAAAACAAAAAAACAAAGGAAGGATAGAGGAAACATAAGTCAACATAATAAAGACCATATATGAAAAACCCATTGCTAATATTATCCTCAATGAGGAAAAACTGAGTTGTTTTCCTCTACCGTCAAGAACAAGACAGATACGTCCACTGTCACTACTGTTATTTAACATAGTACTGGAAGGGTTAGCCTCAGAAATCGGACAACAAAAAGAAATCCAAATCAGTAAGGAAGAAGTCAAACTTTCACTATTTGCAGACAACACGATACTCTGTGTAGAAAACCCTAAAGACTCCTTCAAAAAATTGCTAGAACTAATATATGAATCTGTAAAGTCATAGGATACAAAATCTACATACAAAAATGTATTGCATTTCTTTCCACTGATAAGAAGTGGCAGAAAGAAATCAAGGAATCAAACCCCTTTACAATTACACCCCAAACCATAAGATGCCTAGGAATAAACCTAATCAAAGAGGCAAAAGACCTATACTCTGAAAACTATAAAACAGTAAAGAAAAAATTGAAGATGACAAAAAGAAATGGAAAGACATTCTACGCTCATGAATTTGAAGAACAAATATTGTTAAAATGTCTTTACTACCCAAAGCAAACTACACATTTAATGTAATCTCTACCAAAATACCACCAGCATTTTTCACATAGTGGGGACAAATAATCCTAAAATTTGTATGGAACCACAAAAGACCTCAAATAGCCAAAGCAATTTTGAAAAAGAAAAACAAAACTGGAAGTATAACAATTCTGGACTTTAAGTTATATTAAAAAGCTGTAGTCATCAAGACACTATGATACTAGCACAAAAATCGCCACATAGGGGCACCTGGGTGGCTCAGGTGGTTGGGCATCTGACTTGATTTTGGCTTAGGTCATGATCTCAGGGTTGGGAGATCAAACCCTGTGTCAGGCTATGTGCTCAATGGAGAGTCTGCTTCTCTCTCTCTCTCCTCCCTCTGCTTCTCCCCCCACTAGTGCACTCCCCCTCTCTCAAAATAAATAAATCTTAAAATGAAAATCACACAGATCAATGGATCAGAATAGAAAACCCAGAAAATGACCCATTACTGTATACTCAATTAATCTTTGACAAAGCAAGAAAGAATATTCAATGGAAAAAAGAGAGTCTTTTCAACAGATGATGTTGGGAAAACTGGGCAACAACATGTAAAAGAATGAAACTGGACCACTTTCTTACACCACACACAAAAGTAAATCCAAAATATATGAAAGACCTAAACGTGAGACAGGAAACCATCAAAATCCTAGAGAAGAACACAGGCAGCTGCCTATTTGACATTGGCCATAACAACTTCTTACTAAATACGTCTCCTGAGACAAGGGAAACAAAAGCAAAAATAAACTATTGGGACTTTATTAAAATTAAAAGCTGCTGCACAGCAAAGAGAACAATCAACAAAACCAAAAGGCAACCTTTGGAATGGAAGAAGATATTTGCAAATGGCCTATCTGATAAAGAGTTAGTATCCAAAATATATAAAGGACTTACGAAACTCAACATCCCAAATTTCAAAGACTCTAGTTAAAGAAATGGCAGGCAGACATGAATAGACAGTTTTCCAAGGAGGATGGTTAACAAACCATGCAGATGGTTAACAAACATAAAAAGATGCTCAACATCATCTATCATCTGGGAAATACAAATCAAAATCACAACTAGATAACACCTCCTGCCTGTCAGAGTGGTTAAAATTAACAACACAGGAAACAACAGATGTTAACAAGGATGTGGAGAAAGAGGAACCCTTTCATACTGTTGGTGGGAATGCAAATTTGTACCTTCAGTTAGGAAAACTGGCTTTGGAAAACTGTTTCTGGAAAACAAGAGGTTTCTTAAAGAGTTAAAAGTAGAAAAACCCTATGATCCAGCAATTTTACTAGTAGGTACTTATCCAAAGGATAAAGCTTTGAGGGGATACATGCACCCCCATGTTTATAGCTGCATTATCAACAATAGCCAAATTATGGAAAGAGTCCAAATCCCCATTAACAGATGACTGGAAAAGGAAGATGTGGTGGATATATATAATGGAATATTGCTCAGTCATCAAAAGAATGAAATCCTGCCATCTGCAATGATGTGGATGGAGTTGAGAGTATTAAGTGAAATAAGTCAGACAAAGACAAATACCATATGATTTCACTTGTATGTGGAATTTAAGAATTTAACACCAAAGGTGGTGGGGGCGGGGAGGAAGAGAGGCAAACCGGAAAAGAGACTCTTAACTGAGAACAAGCTGAGGGTGCCTGGAGGAGAGGTGGACAGGAGAATGAGTTAAATAGGTGATAGGAATTAAGGAGGGGACACTTGTGATGAGCACTGGGTGTTGCATGTAAGTGATTCATCACTAAAGTACAGTGACTAATACTATAGTATATGTTAGCTAACTGGAATTTAAATAAAAATTTGAAACAAGAAAGAATGGAGGAAAGGAAGGAGGAAGAGAAAAAGGAAAGGAGGGAGGGAGGGAGGAAGGAAGGGAGAAAGAGAAAAAGAAAGAAGAAGACGAAAGAAAGGAAGGAGGGAAGGAAGGAAGGAAGGAAGGAAGGAAGGAAGGAAGGAAGGAAGGAAGGAAGGAAGGAAGGAAGG